>JAGVVM010000270.1:0-92664 GCA_019149425.1 Psidium friedrichsthalianum
GGCGCGTTTGTCTGATGCTCCAAACATTGTCCTTCTTGCCGGACGCTCACTTGCTGCTTCCCCGCCGCCACCTCCCCGGCGCCTGTTGGCCGCTCCGTGACGGACGGGGCCGGGTCTCGGGGAACCGATAGGGAGAGAAGGAGGATGAGAGGCTGCGGTTGTGAGCGGAGAGAGAGTGGCGGAAACCCTAGACGGCGGAGGATGGAGGGGGATTGAGGAGGGTCCGGAGTGAGGAGAAGTCCGGCAGAGTGGAGAAATGGAGACTGCATTGTTTGCTCTCTTACGAGCTTGGAGAAGATTTGAGTGAGAGTTTGCAGGAAAGTTTTTGGTTGAGGACGAGCGAGAGTAGAGGTGTGCATGATCCGGGCCGGTCCGAGTCCCGACGTAGAATTGGGGACCGGACCGTAGCCCGGTTCTCAAATTTTCAAGATCAAGGGACCGGATCGGACGGGATCGATGGGGTCGGTCGGTTCGGTCCTCGTCAATGGGACCGCTAATACTCGCTTCTTATAGAATATAGATAACAAAAAAACTCAATCGATCATTAATTTGTCAAATTAGGCAATAACTTTTGCCATATAAGTGTTCATGTCAACATTAAAATAAGTCCATAGCGCCAATAGGTGGAAAAAATGAGGACGAAATAAAGAAAAAAGAGTGAAGTGTTGAAAAAATATAACCATAACATGAAGGATAAGTGTATAAGGCAAAAAGAGCCCAAGACCAATTGTTCACGTTGTCTTTACACATTGTCCTCAGGACGCTCACTTGCGCTAACATTTGTAATTCTCCCGCAACTTGCTGCTTTGAGGCGCTCCGGATCCGGGCCGGGTTCGGAACCTCGGGGAGAAGGCGGATGGGAGGCTACGGTTGTGAGCGGAGAGAGAGTGGCGAAACCCCGGGGAGGAGAGGGGGGGATTGAGGGGGTCCGAGTGGAGGAGAAGGTCCGGCAAGGTGGAGAAAAAGACTGCTGGTTCTCTTACGAGCTTGGAGAAGATTGGTGAAGATTTGGAAGTTTGCAGGAGGACGGAGAGAGGTGGGTCGAGGTTGAGGTTGACCGTTGACTCTTCGAGGATTATTTTTCTGACTTTATTTGTATTATGCATATATAAATATGAACATACATAAGCAAATTAAGTGCACAAACTTAAAAAAATTGGAGAATTTAAGAATGAAAGCGGATCGTAGAGGAGGACAAGATGGTACTTTTCGTGAGAAAATACTCTTCAAATCTCTCTATTTAGAGATTTTTACATAAGACGGCAAAAACCGAGCCCGATTCAATAAAGTTCGACCCACGCCCGCTCGAAAATCAACTCGATCTCGCCCGAGTTGCCTGAGAAAAGTCAACAATCCATACCTGATTTAATTTGTATCAGAATAGCCTGAATTCGAATAATCTATTCATCCGATTACATTCGACTTGAAATCAAAAAAAGAATTCTAAATGAATCAAAATACGATCCGGGTGAAACCCATGCAAATAAAAAATTCTTGAAGTCAATATCGTCCAAACACCCGAATGCAAATTGATATTATCCAAATTTCAGTGATTTAATTTGTAAGAATATGAAATATTTATGAAAGCTTTAGTTTACAAAGGAGTGTATTGGCCGTTCATTCTTATGATGCTTATTATCTCCGTTACAAAATCCTACCCGACTTTAAATTGTAATGTCATCACCTAAAATGTCTAGAATCAGAATGCGAATCCAAATTAAATTGAAACCGATTCAATTCGTTTCGATTTGATGGGATCCGATTATTTGCCAAACTATCTAAAAGTTGAGAGTGCCTAAAACTTGCAATGTCTCAAACCAAACCGTGACAACTCGAGAAAAACCCAACTTGAAATGACTCAAGTTGGGACCTGACATGCACTTGAGACTTTGTAAACCGAAATGACTTGAATTCAAAATCAACTTAACCGAAACTAACTGGAAAAATATTTTCAATGAGTCATTTTCTAGATAAACGACAATATTTTCTTATGTTCGCCTAAAATTTGAAAACGACTTGAAAGATATTTTACATTGTATGGTATGGAAAATCGAATTAGATTTTCTCAATGCACTTTTTTAATTTTTACTTTTATTTTCTTTTTTGTTTTACTTTTTCTTTTTCCTTCTTTTTCAGCTAGATTTGGGTGAGCCTGAGCTCACTAGCCTGCATTATGGCCAATCGCAGGGCTACCGGTCAGTGGAGGAAGAAGGAGAAAAGAAAAGACAAGACAAGAAACGGGGGAGAGAGAGGGAGGAGAGAGAGAGGGGGAATGTAAAGGAGTTCATGGAAAAAACACGTGGGGGAATGATTTCCTCTTGAAAAGTATTTTAAATAAAAGCCTGAAGTGCATTTATTTTCTTAAATAAAAGTATGAACATTATTTCAAATAAAAGCTTGAATATTCTCTTTTTTCAAAGAATTATCTAATCAAAAGGCATTTTTATACACGTTTTTGAATTTTTTTTTCCTTCTTTCCTCTCTCGGCTGTGCTGGCCTAAGGTGAGGGCCGCCCTTGTACGACGCAAGCGAGGGCGACCCTCGCCTGCGCCAGCATCTGGTAACCCTCACCAGGGCTCAGCAATGGTGGTTGTGGCATCCACACTAGCTCTCTCCTCCTGCAAGTTCCTCTGCAGACCCATCTCGCCTTCCCTCCTACCTCCGCCAAATCTGTGCGAACCCATAAAGGCCAAGCAGAACCAGAGCGATTGGCCCTCATGGGGTCTTCCGATTAAGTCTTGCGTGGAGAACCAGAACTCCCCCTCCGGCTTCGCCAACAAGGTCATTTGTTCTTTGCTCGTCACCGGGCTCGTAGCGAGGATTTTTAGCGACGACGGCGGAGTCGATAGGGACATCATCGATTTCGCAGAGTTCAGGAGGCGCGTCGGGAAGGAGTCCACCATTATTGATCCCAAGCTATCTACGAGTTTCAAGATCCTCATGGTCGAGCAGGGGATCCCTCTATTGCAGCTGATGGTCTTCTCAAATTTGAGCATGCAGGCTGCAGCTTCAAATGACTTTGAATTCATAGAACCCGCCCAAACGAGGGCGAGGGTTGCCCTTGCCGTCCGCAGGCAAGAGACACCCTCGCAGCCCACCCAGGCAACGGTGGCCTCCACTGGTGGTCTGCTTCAGAAAGGAAGAGGTTTCTGAGGAATTCGTAAAAATTTCTTTTCCGCTTTTTCCTTTTTTTTTCCTCAGAAACCTCTTCCTTTCTGAGGGCGCCAGACCACCAGGGTGGCTCTTGCCGAGGGTGTCTCTTGCCTGCAAGGCAAGGGCACCCTCGCCCTCGTTTGGGCGGGTTCTATGAATTCAAAGTCATTTGAAAGCTGCAGCCTAGCCATGCCTCTCAAAATATCCTCAAATTTGAGAAGACCATCAGCTGCAATAGAGGGATCCCCTGCTCGACCATGAGGATCTTGAAACTCGTAGATAGCTTGGGAATCAATAATGGTGGACTCCTTCCCGACGCGCCTCCTGAACTCTGCGAAATCGATGATGTCCCTATCGACTCCGCCGTCGTCGCTAAAAATCCTCGCTACGAGCCCGGTGACGAGCAAAGAACAAATGACCTTGTTGGCGAAGCCGGAGGGGGAGTTCTGGTTCTCCACGCAAGACTTAATCGGAAGACCCCATGAGGGCCAATCGCTCTGGTTCTGCTTGGCCTTTATGGGTTCGCACAGATTTGGCGGAGGTAGGAGGGAAGGCGAGATGGGTCTGCAGAGGAACTTGCAGGAGGAGAGAGCTAGTGTGGATGCCACAACCACCATTGCTGAGCCCTGGTGAGGGTTACCAGATGCTGGCGCAGGCGAGGGTCGCCCTCGCTTGCGTCGTACAAGGGCGGCCCTCACCTTAGGCCAGCACAGCCGAGAGAGGAAAGAGGAAAAAAAAAATTCAAAAACGTGTATAAAAATGCCTTTTGATTAGATAATTCTTTGAAAAAAGAGAATATTCAAGCTTTTATTTGAAATAATGTTCATACTTTTATTTAAGAAAATAAATGCACTTCAGGCTTTTATTTAAAATACTTTTCAAGAGGAAATCATTCCCCCACGTGTTTTTCCATGAACTCCTTTACATTCCCCCTCTCTCTCTCCCCTCCCTCTCTCTCCCCGTTTCTTGTCTTGTCTTTTCTTTTCTCCTTCTTCCTCCACTGACCGGTAGCCCTGCGATTGGCCATAATGCAGGCTAGTGAGCTCAGGCTCACCCAAATCTAGCTGAAAAAGAAGGAAAAAGAAAAAGTAAAACAAAAAAGAAAATAAAAAGTAAAAATTAAAAAAGTGCATTGAGGAAAATCTAATTCGATTTTCCATACCATACAATGTAAAATATCTTTCAAGTCGTTTTCAAATTTTAGGCGAACATAAGAAAATATTGTCATTTATCTAGAAAATGACTCATTGAAAAATATTTTTCCAGTTAGTTTCGGTTAAGTTGATTTTGAATTCAAGTCATTTCGGTTTACAAAGTCTCAAGTGCATGTCAGGTCCAACTTGAGTCATTTCAAGTTGGGTTTTTCTCGAGTTGTCACGGTTTGGTTTGAGACATTGCAAGTTTTAGGCACTCTCAACTTTTAGATAGTTTGGCAAATAATCGGATCCCATCAAATCGAAACGAATTGAATCGGTTTCAATTTAATTTGGATTCGCATTCTGATTCTAGACATTTTAGGTGATGACATTACAATTTAAAGTCGGGTAGGATTTTGTAACGGAGATAATAAGCATCATAAGAATGAACGGCCAATACACTCCTTTGTAAACTAAAGCTTTCATAAATATTTCATATTCTTACAAATTAAATCACTGAAATTTGGATAATATCAATTTGCATTCGGGTGTTTGGACGATATTGACTTCAAGAATTTTTTATTTGCATGGGTTTCACCCGGATCGTATTTTGATTCATTTAGAATTCTTTTTTTGATTTCAAGTCGAATGTAATCGGATGAATAGATTATTCGAATTCAGGCTATTCTGATACAAATTAAATCAGGTATGGATTGTTGACTTTTCTCAGGCAACTCGGGCGAGATCGAGTTGATTTTCGAGCGGCGTGGGTCGAACTTTATTGAATCGGGCTCGGTTTTTGCCGTCTTATGTAAAAATCTCTAAATAGAGAGATTTGAAGAGTATTTTCTCACGAAAAGTACCATCTTGTCCTCCTCTACGATCCGCTTTCATTCTTAAATTCTCCAATTTTTTTAAGTTTGTGCACTTAATTTGCTTATGTATGTTCATATTTATATATGCATAATACAAATAAAGTCAGAAAAATAATCCTCGAAGAGTCAACGGTCAACCTCAACCTCGACCCACCTCTCTCCGTCTCCGTCAAACTTCCTGCAAACTTCCTGCAAACTCTCACTCAAATCTTCTCCAAAGCTCGTAAGAGAGCAACAATGCAGTCTCCATTTCTCCACCTCTGCCGGACCTTCTCCTCCACTCGGACCCTCCTCAATCCCCCTCCTCCTCCGCCGCTAGGGTTTCGCCACTCTCTCTCCGCTCACAACCGTAGCCTCCTCCATCCGCCTTCTCTCCCTCTCGGTTCCCCGAGACCGGCCCCGTCCGTCCCCGGAGCGGCCAACAAGGGCGCCGGGAGGTGTTGGCGGGGGGAAGCAGCAAGTGAGCGTCCGGGGCAAGAAGGACAATGTGTGGAGCATCGACAACGACGCCGCAAGGGCCGCTTCGGAGAAGGAAAGGTCGAGGCCGAGGGCGAGTAGGAAGAGGGGGAGGAGATTGGTGAGAGGGAAGCGAGGGAGGGACGGGAAGGTCATGGTGTCGGGCGCCATGTTGATGGAGGTCGAAACGGTTCTTCAGACTCAGGTTTGGTTCGTTTCATTACCTTCTTGTATTGATCGCTTTTTTTTTTTTGGTTGTGTTTGTTTTGGGGGTGGGGGTGGGGACCCCTTTTATCTTTTGGCTTTTAATTATCGTTCCTGGGGAGTTTAGTGGAAATGAGCTCAATCCAGTACCTAGAGAGCAGCTGCTCTGAGAAAGGTTGAAAGCATAATTCAAAAAGGGTCCCATGAAAGCAAGAGTAATTTGATTATAGGAGGAATTACTCTAATGTCATGCCATCTTGATGAAGTTTACGGCTTTGTGCTGCATAGAAGTGTTCCAATGTTGTTTCGTAGAGTCAGAGCATTTCAAGTTTTGGTACTTGAGGGTTTGTATTCTTGCCTGAAGTTTCTGGGTTCTTTGAATCTGTTTCACTAGAACCGTGACAGATGTTGTTTATCAGGAAGCTACAGCGTGGTCCGTGAAATTTCTCGGCACCTTTCTGCCCTTTAAAAAGTTGATTTTAACTCCAGTTATTGGTCTTGAGTATTGGCATATGTTTGGTCTTCAACAAATTATAATTTCTGGCAATGCTTTCTTCTCCGTCAAAGTTGTTGAATTCCCAGCTTATTTGGGGATTAAATGGGGTTGTGCACCATTGACGAACTTCCCAAATTGATATGAAAAGTTTCTGAGATTGATGGAATCCGTAGTTACTTGTGATCTGAACTTGGAATAATTGATCATGCACTAATGCAGCCGCTGGAAGGATAATGATTTAATTTGAGCAGACACCAAGCATGTTTCATGACGATTGCTGCATGATCCATAGGTTCTGTATGCGGTGACGAGCTTCTTTTGTAAATGGGTTGCCATCCCTTGGTGCTTATAGTGAACTTCTCCTTAACGTTTAACGAAAAAGAAAAAGGATAGAAATTGTCTGATTTTTGCAATGCATATGTATAGTTCAGCTATACATGTTGTATAGTTAGTCATAGCTTGCGATGAAGTCAGTGCAGTTTTCCCAGGAAATACTTGTTGATGAATAGATTCAAGCGTTATTTGGCTCTCTATCTGTCTGTAAGGAGCTATATTCTATAGATCTCTGACGCATTTGAGATTGATGCAGCGATTTAATAGTAAGACTTGATTTCATCTTTCTCTAGAATGATAACTTGATTTCATCTTTCTCTAGAAGGGGAAAGAGCTTTATATTTGCTCATCTTGATAAAAGAAAAAATGATTTTGGAAATACTGAAGTAGAATTGGTATTGCTTGCTGTTGTTCATAATTTTGTTGCTATAACTTCTTTTATATCCTGCATGATCTCCAAGTTTATATTTGAAGGAAGATGAAAATCTCATTTGCAAGTATTACTCAGTAAAGAGGTAAACATTTGTGGGGCCAAAATGATTAGAGATGGTTTGGGCACTTTTCTGCCGACTCAAGTTTAAAATTGTCGAAATAATTGATTTTTAATCTGAATGAGTATAAAATTATATATGATCTAAACACACACAAAAAAAAAATGCGATGCTTAGATGGCTTGATGTGAATTGATTATTTTTTTGGTCTTCTTGAACTTAATTAACTCATTTCATTTTTTTCCTTTCAGGAACCAGTAATAAGACCAGTATGGAATACATTTACTAGTAGTTTAAGTGGGATATGGAAGGGAGTGGGAGCTGTATTTTCACCTATCACGGCTGAAATGGAACCCATAGAGATTGGTAAAAAGAATGAGAACCTCTATGACTGCTATACACTTTCCTGTGTTCAGGCAATTCCAGCATCACACGGAGGATTAACATCTCAAATTCAGAGAAAGATAAACTGGGTAACTCTGAATCCCTATGGTGAAATATCATTGAACAATGGCGGCAATGCCAAAAGCAAAGAAGGGACTAAAGATGGAGATTCATGTAAGGACCGAATAGATGAAAGTGCGGCAGATCGTATGCTGCCAAAATTTGATTCTTTCAACTTTGGAGCCAGTGATTTGATGGAAGAAGATGTCATGGGCTATGAACCTGGTCTTGTTTTCTTTGAGGTATGAACTGCTTCATTCTCTCTTTTTCGGTTACTTTCACATCACAAGACTGGAAAATTGTCTGGCTAATACATGAATAACTAAGCTGTCCAAGTTGACGTTCAATGATTCACTGATTCATGGAAGCTGGAAAGCCTACAGTGGGGGCATATGGGATATTCCGTTGTATATAATTGTCTAAAATATATCTACATAATCGTGGATAATGTCCTTGATTAAATTTGTATGATTAGGTCATTCAAGCTATTTTTATTTTATTTACGGTAAAAAAGGTACTTACGATCTAGCTGTGCTAAGTTGCATTTGGAAGTGCAGAAAACATCTTGGAGTATATCAGACAGGATAAGAACATTAATTTTTACTCATTTGAATGGGTTCTTTGCAGGATGGATCTTATTCCAGGGGCCCAATTGATATTCCAGTTGGTGAAGTTGATGATTCTAACTATTACTTGAGCCCCACTCTCAAGTTTGAGCAGGTAAATAGTCCAGATTTCAATAAATTGGAACATTTTATGCATTGGTGTGGGTTTTCTGTCACATGCAACTTGGTAAGTTCGTATTGGTTACTTGCAAATTCTTATTCTTCTTCTGAGTTAAGTAGAATGCAGCATCATGCTTAGTTTTTATCAGGAAATTGAGACTGGAGGACATCCTCCAATATCAGTCGTTCTTTAGGGCAACAAAACAATGTGCCTATACTTCTTTTGTAACCAGAACGTTAGAAAGGATCCCTGAACAAGAAGAAGCAAAGATTTACTGTTTGGTCTGCACGGGGTGACAATTGATCATTATTCAATGTGTACAAATAGAAAAACAGGAATCAGAACCAGCATTTTCTGGTGGTAAGGCTTCTTTCAAAGGTACAGATCTGGGAAGATACTGTAGTTTCTTTTTCCCCTTAATCTGACAATTCCCTCCCAATTGTAAGACTATCTGCCCCTCATGCTGCAGTTATCTATGAGATTTTAATGCATCATATATGTAAAGATCCCAGCTTGGAAAATGGATAAGCACTTGCCTGACTATTATATTCGGTTCTCCTTTTACTAACATAATCCCTCTTTCTACTGTACAGCCACAACTAAAGAGGTTAATCACCACCTACAACTTCGTTGACCATATTCCAATCCATAGACATAGGCATCAATGTTTGTTTTCAGTGGGTAGAGAGCATACGTTGGTACCTTTTTTAGCTTTCACCCACTAAGGCAGACTTTGGTGGAGTATAAATTTACGGGAGGCATAGAAAACTCTATTCCCCATTGTCATTATAAAAACAAAGAATTTGCAGCTATTTAAATTGCTCTCCATGAACCGAGTTGATCTCGGTCTCATTGTGGTAGATTTTTTTCTTTCTCATTGTTAATGGGTTTGTATTTTTTGTTTTTGAGACCATATGAAGTTTTGGTACATATACCTAGGCAGCTCTGGTGTGAGATTTGTGTTTTGTCAGAGTTATTGGAGCCAGCTCTTATTTTCACATAAAATTGGAGTTATGTAGTCATTGGTTGGTTATCCTGCACTCGGAGCACGTCTTTATACATGGATCAAAGAGAAAGATAAAATCAGGGAAGAAAAGGCTATTGCGTTTGTTGGTCAAAGAGTATGTATTGTCTTGATGATACTGTTCAGCATCAGCTTTCTTTGAAACTCAATATGATAGAAAACTGAGTATTTAGTGCTCACTGCTGGACTCATGATCTTCTGATCATTGTCACTAGTTTCCATTTTCATGTGATTGTGGTTTTGTGACATTATCTTTATTAGGTCTGAACATTCTTTGACTCTACCCCTAATAGTGCTTCTAATAAGTGCTGCTTGGCCAGAATTCTCTTTACTTTATAATAAGTACGATGATGCCAAAAGAAAATGGCCTATTCATTTCTTTTACCAGGGGCACATCATCTGCAAAATGCTACAGTCAAAATCTTACATTTAAAGGGACTGCTATGGACTTGTTTTATTTTCTAAGAATGCATAGAGATGATGGGGGTTGTGGATAATTTGTGACTTATGATGACAGTGGTTATTCTTTCTCGGGTAATTTTCTTTTCATGGAGAATTTTGTATTATTGTACATAATTGGTGCTTTAAGAATGCTTCTATCTTTCATAGGCAGATCAGAGTTAAGCTTCTGCTTCAGAGCTCATGAAAATGAAGAGGACTTGTTTTGTTTAGTGCTTAATTTAGATGTCTTGTTTTGTTCTCTGAAAAGAAAAAAATAGTCACTTGATTCTTTTTTGCACTCTTAATCTGCCCTTTCCTTGTCTCAGTGTCTGGTTAAAGGTTGTCACAAAAGACTCCGGATAGTCCACACAATAGAATTCAACAATGGAGGTGCAGACATTCAGATAATGAGAGTTGCCGTTTATGAAGAAGACTGGGTCAGTCCAGCAAATATTCGTGATGAAAGGTAATGTAACTCACTTTGGATTAATATTGGACATGCTTTGATCCTTAGACCCATTGTGTGTCCATCTTATTGAGAATCCTGGTCCAAATAATATGAACTGATCCTATTATTCGTAACCGAAGAAACAATTCGGATATTAAGTAGGATCTTATGGTGGTAGGATCATTAGAGACTCGTCCTAATCCTAGAGATAGGTGCAATTTTACTGACTTTACGTTAAATAATATTTATATTCAGACTAGAAAGTTCTATATCATGACATTTTAGGTTTTCCAAAACTTGTTTTACTTAAATTCAAGTAATGAACATGATATAGGTCTTTGAAGCAATATTTTCAAACTTTATTTGGTATAGGTACATGAATTTTATACATTTTCAGATTTTCCAGGATCTTATGATTTGATCCTTCAAGCAGCTTCCCAATCGCAATTAGGTTCCTGACTAGACTAAAATGAAAGTGAAGTGGCAGTGATTCACTCTATGGAAAAATTTAGATGCTTAGCTCCTAGAATTGAACTGGAGAAACCTATTAGAGATGTTGACTCTCAAGTTGTCTCAGGCAGCCTGCTCAGTGGTAAAAATGAAAAGTTAACTCCATTGGTCTGGTAGACATCCAATATTGTGTGTAAGTAGCAGACGAAGTCCTGAATAAGTCCCCTGCTGACTTTACGAGCTTTTTCGTTGATAAGAAATTTGATGAAAGGGTAGAACAATTATTATACTTGAGAATTGAGATCTTTTTATTCTTTTTGGAGTATTTATAAGTCGACGATAACAATGGCAATATGTGATTTATTTTTTGGGTGGGACAAATGTGTAATTAAAGAAGAGTAAAGTTGTGACCTATTAAGATGTGACTAAGGTTTTTATGGTCACTTTTTTTTTTTTTAATAGTAACTGTAAGTTGTTACTTCTACCAGTTGAGAGGACAAGGAGGATCGTGCAGATTCTATTCTATCTGCAGGCGTACAGTGTTAGGCAGCAAAAAATCATCTGAATGAATTTTGAGATGACAAGTGCGAATGATTTATGCAACGAGTTTGCTGTACTTCATGTCTTACATTTTGCAGTAAGTGGCGCGACTTAATGGATAGTTTGTTTATGGTGTTATTCCACCTCATAGTGCTGCCTCCATTGTGTTTCCTGAAAGTAAAAGAAAAGATTGAAGGGTTACACAGGATTTCTAACGAACTAGATGCCGTGATACCCATAGCGGTGATGCTGGTCCTAGACAAATGAAGGTCTTAATCTTTTCGTAACTTGGGAGTTTTATCAGATATGTGGTAGACTAAACTGTCCCTCTTAGATATTATGCCACAGTGGGTGGACTGTTTGCATTTCTAAATTCTGTTCCCTGGATTGGCTACTTCTTGGTTGGATTACATGCTTATGAACCAATTATATTGCAGACGAAAGTTCCGTCGAGCCTATATCTGTTGATTCTTGTAGTGTTTTCTTTCCAAATCCTTGCTTGGCCAACTGAGAGGGTCTTTGGTTTTTCTCGAGTTACAAAATTATGCTTGTGGTTTCAATCTTTCCTCCATAATAAACCTAAGTTTTGCCTGTTGTCATGTAACAGCGATACGGACTTTGATGTGAAGCCATTATCATTGCGGAAAAGAACCCAGCCATCAGATCTCACTGGTTCATGGAAAGTATTTGAGGTGAGCGCCACACCGGTATATGCCGAACAGACGGTTGCAGAAGAAAGCAATGGGACCCCCTATGTCTACCTCTGCACTGAGACGTTAAAGAAAAGGACCTTGCCCGAGAACTTAGTATACTTTGGGGAGGAAGAGATGCTCGACATGCAAGATGCTACCATTCTTTGGTTGCCCGGAGGCGTTACCAGTTATGTGGACATTAATAAAGATGGGATTCTTTGCATTGGTGTTGGCTGGTACTCCGACGAAGGCATTAATCTTGTCATGGAGAGAGATTATGGTTTGGATGGGAAATTGAAGGAAGTACGGTGGAAATCTGAGGTAAAGAGAAGGTGGTCTAATCCAATGTAGATATGGACCGGGTATTTTTCTTTCGCCTTGTTGCTTTCTACATAAATTACCATCCCTTTTAGAAAGATTAACGTAGATGTATAGAGTTATTCCAGCATATTGAAAACGGCGGTGTTCGTCATGTTCTTCAGAGTTCACACCCAATAGGCACCCGAAAATGTAGTCTTAGGTAACAAAATAAGCTTTGGGCACTTAATGTTAGCATTGACAAAGTCTTTTTTTTTCTCTGAATATAATGTCGAGTGAGTTCAGGGCCTCGAAGTACGTCATGCTCCATTGCTTATTTTCTTGCCTTCCGGCACCGAAAAAAGTTGCGGCATTCATTTCGATTTTCTCTGAATATAATGTCGAGTGAGTTCAGGGCCTCGAAGTACGTCATGCTCCATTGCTTATTTTCTTGCCTTCCGGCACCGAAAAAAGTTGCGGCATTCATTTCGATTTTCTCTGAATATAATGTCGAGTGAGTTCAGGGCCTCGAAGTACGTCATGCTCCATTGCTTATTTTCTTGCCTTCCGGCACCGAAAAAAGTTGCGGCATTCATTTCGGAACCATTGAACCCAAGTCTTCATGTCATACATTGCTCGACACCCATGATCACTAGTCTCACGCATGATAAACCAAGAGAAACGGCGAGTATCACACGCCATATTATCGTCGCTTGACTAAGTGCTATGCAACATTCAATAATAAAGCATCACTGCAAAACTATCCTCCCCGCATCAATGGTGGCTTACAACATTGGCTGGGGTGTGTTCTTTTTCGGCTGACTTCTTTGGTTGGCTGATGACATAGTTCTGATACGCACTTGGCATCAGGATTTGGCTGTGAGAAATCATTGTACAACAACCATTACGATCTCGAATATGCAAAAATCAGCATAGTATCGTCATTGGGCTTGCAACTCCCTTTCATCCGATTGAGTTTCTCCCTCCATTGAACTCATTTTGACCTCTCCTTTACCACCTTACACCAACAAAAGCCAGGAAAATTGTCAAAAAATTCCTAAATCTTGAGCACTTTTGCCAATTCAATCTTATTGGTCAGAAATTGCTGAGATGGACACTGGCTGTCTTTCATGGAACTACTAGCGCTAAGACGCATAATTTTTTTTTTAGTTCTATTATAATATTTTTATTGCATTTATTATTATTATTGTTATTATCTTTTATGTTTTCCTTTTTTCCTCCCTCACCGGGCCTCAACCTCCACCGGTCTTAGGTGAGGGCCGCCCTTTCATTCGAATACGCAAAAATCAGCATAAAATTCATTTGGACAATTGCCATTTAGCTTGCAATTCCCTTTCATTCAATTAAGTTTCTCTCTCCATTGAACTCATTTTGACCTCTCCTTTACCACCTTACACCAACAAAAGCCAGGGAAATTGTCAAAACAATCATAAATCTTTAGCACTTCGGCCAATTAAGTCTTAAAACTTTTCACTTTTTACCAATTTAGCTTTATTAGTTGAAAATTGCTGACGTAAACATTGGTCGTCCTTCATGACATTGCTGGCGCTGATGTGAATAATTTTTTTTATTATGTTAATAATTTTTTGGAATATTTTGAATATTTTATTTTTATCTTTTCTATTTATCTTTATCTTTTTCCTTTTTCCCTCCCTCACCCGACCTCAACATCCACTGATCTCAGGCGAGGGCCACCCTTTCATTCGAATATGCAAAAATTAGCATAAAATTCATTTGAATGATTGTCATTCGGCTTGCAAGTCCCTTTCATTCGATTGAGTTTCTCCCTCCATTGAACTCATTTTGACCTCTCCTTGACCCCCTTATACCATCGAAAGCCAGGTCCTGAATATCTGCTTCTCAAATTTCTAGAAGAATACTTGGTCATCATGAGAACAAATTTGGTTCAATTAACATGGAAAGATAATAGGAAAACTTTCCAGAAGAAGTGAAGAAAGGAATAAAATTAAAATAGATGTTATTCGTGGAGTGTGCCTTGCCTAGCTACCCATTTGAGGTGCTTTGGAGCACTTCCCCCCTTCCTCCTCCTCCCTCCACGCCCCCCTCGAGTTTTTTTTACATTCTAACGAGATCTATTTTAGATATGTAGATGAGATAAAATGATTTATAATCTTAATTTAAAAACCTAAGAAATTTTTCTCTCTCTATTTTATGTGAGCAGTCAAATTTTCTTTTTATTCACTTATGAATTTCAATTAGAAGTAGGAAAAAATAATAAGTCTAGTCATGGGTCACTCATGTCCTTTTCTTTAATATTTGCTCAAATGCCGTTAGTACAACTGCAACTTTGTAATGATGAACAGTTAAATTATGGGACCTCTTGTTCCACTCCATTTTGCAATTTTTGAAAGGAAGTAAGCAGCACAAAATTTGACATGGAATTAGAGGAAAAAGGAGGAAAAACAAATGGCAAAGTGGGTTGATATTTCAAATATCAAAGTGATGCACCAAAAGGAAGATCCATGCATCTACCGTGTTTTGTCACGTGTCAAAAGAAAATGAATATTTTTCTAAAAAAATTATTTGTATAGTTTAAAATAATTAATCAATAAAAAATATTTACACCATCAATAATAATTTATATCTAAAGACTTTTATACGCCATAAAATATTTTTTATTTGTTCGATTTTTAAGCACAAGAAATTGCTTTTAGAAAAATATTTTCAAATCATTAGTTTTTTTGCAAAACAAACGAAATCTAAAACTCCATTTATATGCTATCTACCCCAACTTAAACTAGGGGCAGCTGTCACTAATCTTCAAAACAGATCAGACACCATCTGCAGCTTTCGCAAGAGCAGCTGTGCAAATCGTATCAAGTACATGCTATTTGCGCCTACACTGAGTGCCACAGAAAGAAAAATTAGCTAGACTAGCCCCTTACTGATCACCGGAGAACTCAATCTCATCGAAGCTGAATTGATGAGAGGACAAGAACTTTCCTCCTCTGAGTTGAACAGAAGCAAGCACGGCGCGCACACGAGTGATGTGGGCATGTTGAGAGAGAGAGAGAGAGAGAGAGCATCAAGAGGTATGGCATTTCGAGTTAAAGCATCTTTTAGTTACAAACCCAAAACTCAACAAGGAGATTCCACCAATCATACTCAAGTGCAAAATACCAAACTACGCATGCTGCTCAATCAATGAAGACAGACCACGAGGCTACCGCCAAAAGGACCAACAATTGGAAGCCACATGCTTTGAAGACGTCTCTTTATATCGGCTTGATCTTGAAGTGGAGAGATATGAGAGAGAACACAAAGCATTTCAAGTCCTGCACCACACGTCTATTATCATCATAAACTCATAAATGTGAGTTAACCAAAACTGTTTGACAAACATAGCATAATTCTCCAATTGCCTTACAATAGTTGATGGGATAACAGAATGTATGAATTTAAAAGGAAACATCAACATATATAAATAGATTCAAGAGGAGAAGCCCCTGGCTTCGGCTGTCTTTTCTCTAGCTGAAAGAGTCTCGAGACTCTCCAGTATTCCGATCATAGAAAGATGGATATGGGACTATTGTTAAAGTAAACCTTAACTAACCAAAGCTGCTCGTGTTTTAAGCAGCATCAAATTATTGGAGAGGGTGAGGGGGCCATGATGTGGCAAGTTCCTTCTCCCCATCCTTTTCATCCAGGAGAACTCAACTCAATAAACCTTTCAAGCTTACGATATAAAGAGAGAAACGAACCGTTTCACATTCCACATGAATTATACATGCTGGTGACAATATTTGAATTCATTATCTGACTCCACACTTGGCTAACACATGAACTTAAAACATGAAATTTAATGGATTCTATTTTCACATCAATTATGGCAATCCAAGAGCCTATATAGCAGATTTAAGGACAGGAAATTTTTGAGTGAGTATAAGCTGAAAGAGGACAGCTTCACTGATTTCTCAGGAACAGCCAACCAAAGAAAACCAGCCTTTAAAACCTTGAAATGAAACCAAATGCCGAGGAATATCTGCATATAACTGGAAAAGGGCTTAAAAAGCCAAGTAGTGTAAACCCAGTATAAGCATTAAACATGTTAGAGCCGTCAGTAAAGTCCCAAGCAAGATGAGCAAGAGAAACACCAAACATATGGAAAAGAAAATGTTCTGGTAATCAGGTCTCTGATAAAAGGGAAAATGACAAAAATGGTCTATACTGGTGACAGTATTTGAATTCATTATCTGACTCCTCACTTGGCTAATACATGAACTTAAAACATGAAATTTAATGGATTCTATTCTCACATCAATTATGGCAATCCAAGAGCCTCTATAGCACACTTAAAGAAAAGTAATTTTTGAGTGAGTATAAGCTCAAAGAGGACAGCTTCACTGATTTCTTAGGAACAGCCAATCAAAGAAAACCAGCCTTTAAAACCTTAAAATGAAACCAAATGCCGAAGAATATCTGCATATAGCTGGAAAAGAGCTTAAAAAGCCAAGTAGTGTAAACCCAGTATAAGCAACTAGGTCTCGAGCGAGACAAGCAAGAGAAACAACCAAGAAATGGAAAAGAAAATGTTTGGGTAATCATGTCTCTGATGAAAGGGAAAATGACAAAAATAATCCATGAACTTTGATCCAATATACAATATCGTCCCTACACTTTCAATTTATTCAATGTGGTCTCTAAACTTTGGTCTGATGTGCAATGTCGTCCCTAAACTTTTAATTTGTTCAATATAGTTACTGAACTTTTAATCATTTTCACATAGTTTAGGGATTGCATTAGAAATTTTTTACTAGATGAGGGACCACATGAACAAATTAAAAGTCTAGGGACAATATTGAATATTAAATCAAAGTTCATGGACAATATGTCACAAATTAAAAGTTCAGAGATCACATTGTACATTGGGCCAAAGTTCGAGGACCATTTGTGTTAGTATCTCCTGATAAAATAAATAGCATTTTAACACGAAACAGTATCATGTGCATATGTTAGTTGCATGTGACCAAGAACTCCTAAGGACACAAATAAAAATAAGGAGGGCAAGGGAAACACATGAATTCCACCATAAAACTAGAATAGCAATACAACGAAATCATCGCAAAGGCAATGGAACTACATATACATCACGGGAGAAACATATCAAAGCATTACATTCCAACCATACACATTAGTAAGGAGTGCCAAACAAATGAAAGCAGAAGAAGAGAAACCTGAACAAGATAGTAGAATATCCGAAGCCCATCAGGGTCCTTGCTAGTTTGCACATCAACAAGGGAACCAATCTTTGAGGTAGTGAAGGAAATGTGCTCATTCCCCATCACTATCTCAAGTTCTTGCCGTCCCACACGGTCAGGTTCTGGCCAGTTACTATCATCTTCCTTCATAATCTAAAAGACAGTCAATTTTACCCAAATTATACACCGAGAAGAAATGTGCTATAAATACGCCAAAGAAAGAAGCGATCAGATACAACTAATCATTACAAGATAACATATATATACAGGTAACTGATCCATTCTGAAAGGAGGACAACACTCATAGTAGTACAAATGAATCCCAAAACTTAACCTCAAGGAGTACCAATGGGCTAACAAATATATCTCACTAGCAAGATAAAAAACCAACGCAAAATTGGTTTGAAGTATGTGAAGCCCTTAAATGATGGGTATCACCCATGAAGTGTTACTATGGCACAAAGATTATCTATGACAGCAAAAACCGGCATATGCATGGACAGTTATAATAAGCATACATGATGAATTCATAAAGAAGTGGGAAAAGTTCATGGAGAATTCCAAGAACATATGCTTTAAAAAAAGCATTTCCTCCCCACCGAACGTATGGCAGGTAGTTAGAAGATCGGCATCACAAATGAAAACTTCGCCATGGCGCAAAGATCATCGCAGAAAAACTAACAAGAACAATCATTGCCAATGTCTTATAGACATTATTACCAGCTTTCTGCTCTTTTTTCTGCCATTCTCTACTACCAGTTTCAGATGAGGAACTGAGAACATAGGCAGAATTGTCCCAACTTATTGAGCTTATAAGCATCTCCTCTCCATTTGTATTTGGACCGTGGAACGCAGAACTTCAGAGACAAAAAAGGAGATGGGCAACAAAGCCATATATTTCTTTTGTTAAATAATTGTTTCCTAATATGTTCATATGCTTGTAAGTGATAAGTTATTTAGAATAAAGGCGATAACTTTCTGCTTAAAAGACAAATTTCTTCTTGAATAATTACAAGGCCAACCATATCAATGCTTTTTAACCCCCGTGTGTGTGTTTTTGTGTGTCTGTCTGTCTGTCTGTCTGTCACATACAGGGAGCATCACGTTTACACGGGGCAATTGCTTCAGTCATTAATTGGCATTTAGTAACATCAAACATATGATACTGATTGCCAAATCTCCAAATTTAAGGATACAGAAGTTTTCAATGGATCTCATCAGATCCATTAGAGCAGTATTTGGTTAAAAAAAGGCAATGCGGTCATAAGAAACGAAATTTGAAAATTAGCAGTGACCTAGCAGTGAGTACTACCCTGAATCTAATGGAAATTTATGGCTGCTGACTGCAATCAAACCAAAATCATCACCGGTCAGTGTCCAGCTGCCAGGCCTCAGATTTACCACTGACCAGAACCTTGGTTGAAGAAATAACTTAAATCCTCAGATAATCCCAGAAAGCAACAAACCGTTTCTGATTTATCATCACAAAGGCTCTCCTTATCTCTTGCGTTTTATGCACCAAAAACTTAAAAAGAAAAATCAAATCTACACCACAAAAATGCACGGACAATCCAACACTCTGAACCCCAAGATCCTTGCCAACAATTTCCTAAACATGAGGAGCCATCCAAGCATCACAGAATGTCCAAAGGACAGTTCCTAGCAAGACCAGGCCGAAGCTGTTTCCTCCCAAAAATGATCAGCTAGAGAACTAATAAAATCAGTTTCCAATAAGCAACACTAAAAGGAAAAAGGGTCAAATGCAGAGAGCTGTAGTGTACAGAACTCTAGGATTGGCAGGCTAATGAGTAACCAGGAAGAAGAAAGGAGAAATCCCATCAAACAGCTTATCCAAATCATATATGAGAGTTCCATTTTTCCCCCCATTAAATCCAAGCCCTACACCATAGGAAAGCCCTAGACACCAAAAAAGGACGGCATAGAACCAACAATGCAAACGAAAGGACACGAACACAACCTCCACTTCCAATCACAAAGCGCATCCGAGCAAAAATTCACAAGAGAAAGAAGCAAAATCAACGGAGCCGGACCCAAAAAAAAAGAAAAAGAAACCAAACCAGAGCGAGACAGAGAGAGAAAGGGGAGGGTGGGAAAAGGAAGAAACCTCGCTCTCGGCGATGATGCGGCGACACTCGCGGAGGACGGCGGGAGTGAGCCAGACCTCCTTGCGGATCATAATGTCGTTCTTGTAGTTGGAGTTGTTGGCGTACCTCAGCTTCCCGTCGGGCCTGAACTCGAACTCCAAGAACTCGTGCCCGAACTTCCCCTTGTGACCCACGTAGTACCGCACGTAGAACTCGCTATTCTGCTCCTCGTACTGCGCCATCTCTCTCTCTCTCTCTCTCTTTTCCTCTCTGGCTCGAAGGTCTTTGGTTCTGGCAGGTGTTCGTGAAAATGGGGGAGAGGCTAGAGTTAGGTTTCTATGGCGACCCGTCGTGATGGTGGTGAGGAGAGCGTAACGGGCCGGGTCGTTCTAACGGGTCGGTTTATCGGGGCACATTCTTGTGAATGGCTTTTTTTCAAAAAAACAATCTTCAACTTTAACCTCTATCTTAATTATATCCAAATTTTTTTGCCTCATAAAAAAATCAAAATTTTACATCTATCGCCGGCCTAACATCCATAAAAACCCCAATTTTAATTTTTTTCCTAATTCTACTGGCGTTATACCCAAAAAATTCATAACTTTAGTATTTGTCTTAATTATATCCAAAACTTCTTTTTGTCTCATAAAAAATTTCAAAATTTTACTTTTGTTCCAATTATATCACTGTTAGCCTTCCATTTATAATCACCATTAGTTAATCCTACGGGGCATTTTCATGTCTTTAAAAAATTACACCTCAGCAAAACTAACATAAAAAATCCAGCAACTTTTTTTCTGTTATCTACTTCTCCTATACATTACTGGAAATATAATCACTCAAGATAGTGCGTTTCAGATTCTCCCATACACTCAATAGCCCAAAGAGCTACTAGACAAGGAGATTTGGTTCTCTGGACGAACGATCTTAAATTTCGACGTCCTTGAAACCTGTTGTTTTTGAATTTTGAAGATTCATTAATAAGTTCGGCAAGAAAATTCGAGTCATGTAAGAATAACTGATAGTGATTATAGACAGAAGGCTGGTAATGGTAAAATTGGGCCAAAAGTAAAACTTTGAGGTTTTTATGAGATAATTGTTTTGATATAATTGGGCAAATGCTAAAGTTGAGGGTTTTTTTGGATATTAGATCGGTAAAATTATGACAAAAGTAAAAGTTGTGGATTTTTTATGAAATAAAAAGAGTTTTGGATATAATTAGGACAGAGGCCAAAGTTGAAGGTTTTTTATGAGAGATTTTTTTTTAGATATAATTGGAATATATGCTAAAGTTGGATTTTTTAGGTATTGGGTCGGTTTTTTCTGTGCCATCATAAATTCTTTCCGATTCAGTTAACTAAATTTTTACTAATGACGAGACAAAAAAAAACCCACTAGACTTCTGTCCATAATAGTCGTTCGAGATCCGACGTTGCGGTATTCCATGGACAGCGCTCAGCAAACGGATGACGTCGACCGAGAGCGTAGGCTTGTCAGATTAGCAACGCCACAACGTTGTTGAGCTGGATTTTTAATGGCCATAAGAACGGAAGTCCAAGAAAAATCATTTCTAGGTCACTAGGGCAAATCCGAAGCATCGATGAGACGAAAAGAAAGTTTGGCATATCGATAATTCACGGAAAATAAGTTTAAATTTTCTTCCCGTGAGATTATCATATGAGCCATGTTATTGCCACACTCGAGGATTTACATAGTTTTCGTGAGCCTTTAGATCCCCGGACCTCTTTATTTATGCCTCTGGATTATGCATACGTATTGTGGCCCTTGCCCGGACCAGGCAAGAGGTGTCAGCCCTTGCCTGTGGCCAGCAATGGTTGGTTAGAGACCTTGCGCGGCCACGTTTGTTAATAAATAAATAAAAAGAAAAAAATATCCAAAAAATATATAATTTTATTGAAATATTCATGTCAATGCCAAAATGTGCCATGTAGAACAACCGGCGTCCATATCAGTGATATCTGATCGAAATTGATCGGATGGATTTAATTGGCAAAAACGCGAAAAATTTTAAAACTCAATAGGTATAATTAAAAGGTTCATGATATAATTGACAAAAACGTAATAGATTTTAAGACTTTTTAGACAAATTTTCCAAAGGTGAGTACATGGGAACAAGGTAATGACTCAAAACTTGATGTCAGCATTTTCATTCATAGAATCATTTGTTCATTAGAATCGCAATATAACCAGATGGAGGAGAATCTGCTTTCACAAATTTTCACTAAGAACCAGTGACGTGGTCATAAGAAGCCATTATGAATTCATGAGAAACCGACCTTGTGGGATTGCTAGAGACGTTGTAGCGCATCCATAGTAGATTTTGGAGGAGGCGGTCTATAAATGTAAATTATATTAATTCTACATGAATTATTGTCGATAATGGAAATATCTCTGGATTTTCGTTAATAATTTTTTTAAGAGATATAACTTATCATTTTTTGAGAAATACTTTTCAAATCTTGAACTTTTCATGAATCAAAAGCATCCTTAAGTGGAATTACATCTTATTCATGTAAATTAGAAACCGTACGAACGGGCAAAGCTTAGCTAGCTGAACCTGCCAGTCGCCCTCGGGGCTTCCCGAAGCAACAAGATGAACTCGTCTTGCCGAAAGCCGCCCCAGAAATGACGGAATTCGTGGAGGCGAAGATCTCGTCGCCGAGACTAAGGGTGTCCTTGACGAGATTGTTCACATCCTCTTCTCGTACCCATGTGAATGACTGCAAGCCCTCAACACTCGGAAGCTCCAGAATGCAGATCTTGCATAGTTGTCGCCGGTGGTCTCCGTCAGGGGCAAAGAACACACACGAGTTGTCGTGGCTTGTCATTTTGGCTACCGGCAGCGGCGGGCCTGTCCCTCCGGGAAAACAAGCTAAGTTTGGAAATTAATTGCAGCAGCATAATGGAATACCTAGATAATATAATAATTCTACTAATGAGCAAACGTGACGTCATAATTCGCAGTTCTACACCTGTGTAACAAGTCATTGGGAGTTCCACTTTCTAATTAGTGAGTGAATTTCGGTGAACTAGGAAAAGGAGCAGATGAATTTGTTGAGTTGATTTAGACAAAGAGAAAATTAGACATAGAAAATCATCACGACTTGCAGAGTTGCCACGAAAAGGACTTTGCCTAGCCACATCAAAGTGTGGCTGTTGCTGCCTACCTCGATCTCTACGTATCAAGGGATGCGTTAATGGATTACTAAGCCTTCAAGATCGGATTCAACTCGGATCCTCTCAGGCTCACACCAAATCACGGCGAGAGATATTAAGTTTGATTTTAGTGCGATCGAGTGGCATGTGTATGTATATATGCAAACGAAGTCGCTACTGATCTTCGAGGAAGGTAGACCGAAATCTTATCAGTGGTCGAAAAAAATTTGATTCTACGCAATCAAAGTTTTAGGTTTAGGAAATTGGTCATGTCGGTATTTTCACTGACTCCTTTCGGTAACGAAGTTGAGTATTTTTCTAAACGCGCTCGTGCATGTGTGAGTCTATCACATCAATTACATCCAAGGCATGTAATATGCGTAATCAAGGAGTCAATGGAAAGGAATACATCACATCATAAAACCCTAGTAAAGCCCTAAAGGCTTAGAGAAATATCGAATTAGGCAAGCCCACCAACACTACCCAAAACCAGCCCAACCTAATTTCTACTTTGTTATATTTTCAAAATATTTTTTTTTCCAATTCCCTTTCATTTTCTATTATTATTATTATCATCATTAATTTTTTTTTAAAAAACTTGCCGGTTGCCTACATGGCAGCCACGTAGGCGCCACGCAGGCATGTTGACCAATCAACGTGCGTTGACTGGTCAACAAGCCGCCGGAGAAGAGGACCGGCAACACTGTTCCACTCGCTTTTCCAACGACTTTGCTGGAAAACACCGAAACAGTGGCCAAACTCCTTTTTTTTTTTTTTGCACAAATTCACTCCATTTGCTCCACAACGTCCCTTGAACTCATTTCGAACAAAAGCTGCCTCAACTGACGCTTGAAAAGCCTCCAACCAGACCCGAACAAAACTGGCCCCGGCAAAGATTTTCGCGAAAATTTTCTCGTGTTTAAGCCGTATTCTACCTATCTAGCAAGTATCAAGGGGGTTGTAGTAGACTTATCTGAACCACGTTGAGGTCCGACGGCGTCCGCGCGGTGGCCCAGAGCTCTCGGCTCGGGCCAGATCCAGGGAGGCCAGTCGTTGATTTTCAACGTGAACCGATGCAAAAAAAAAAAAGGGCATGTGTGGCGTAATAGAGGTTCTAAGTGCGATTCAGAGCCTGAGGTACATGCATAAACGCATCAAATCGCCCAACCAAAATAAAAAAAAACCTCAAAACCTACCCCCGCGAGACTTTTTATCGAACAATTGGTGTGCATCTATAAAATCACAAAAAAAAACACTAAATCGAAGCTTCAAGAGCAAAGCCAAGGCAAAGGGCCACTTTGATTTGATTACCCAGGCTATAGGCAACATCAAGATCTATTTGGTTTGGCACACAAAATCAAACGGAGCCAAACGCACCCTGAAAATTTCTATGTTAATGTATATTATGAGGGGATTCATGGATAATAAATGCGCACGTGACAAATTTAGTTGAGTAGTTTACGTAGTCTAGCAAAGACCGAATATATTTTTTGTATCCGTAATATTTCCGCAAATCGTCCAACAGAATAAGTTTTGGTCAATATCCATCTTCGTATTAATTTTCTAGGATGGCAGTGGAATGCGTAGTGCCATGTTAGTGATTAACAGAGACCGATACACTCCAAGTTTACGTATCAAATGAGTGGTCGTTTTGAAATTTATCGAGTAAAATAATTCTATATGATCGGTAGGATTTACGAGACGTTTTAATGACTTTGAAATATTAACATATCTATGTTTGAAACGGATACGGAATTCTTGTTTACGCGCGGATTTATTTGATGTTCTGACCATTTTTGTTTCTAACAATGGTTGTTTCATTGCTCACTTTTCTTGCTGCCGAAGGGGAAGAAGCTTTCTTTAAGTAGGCATTGAGGTCCTCACTCGTTCAATGCACTCAATGGCTCTCGTTCACTCTCTCCACTCTTTTACTTTCCACTCTGTGAATAAGAAACGAAAGTCCCACACATGCGTATTAAAAGATCCCTCTTCATCGATTGATTTTCGGACGAGGTATGTTTTGATTTCGATAATTTTTCTACCAACGCTTTTTGTCGTTTTCAAAATAAAATATTTGTTGACTTTCGCTTTTTGTCATCTTGAAGGGAAATAAAGCTTCGAATCGAGCTCAAATGTTTTTCGAGGTAAGTGAAAAACTCTAAGCGCTAAGTTATAACGATCTACTTAGTATTTTTTGACTTAGTTGCTCGTGGTCTGCTAATTGTAGTTGCATTTGATGGTGAACATGAAAGAGATTTAGGCTTGTAGGTGAAGTTAGTGTACTGAGGATTTGTATTTTTTGTGCGTCTCTTCGTAAACGAGATGGGTGTTTGATTTTCTCTTAAAATCCGGTAATATGTTGGATGAAAAGAGTGAAAAAAAAAAGGGGTGAAACTAGTTTTGTTGTTGATTATGGATAGAGGTGTCAATGGGTGGGTCGGGTCGGGTTTGGGTCGGGTCGAATATGGTCCGACCCATATTGACCCGTCTAACCCATTTTGACCCATATTCAATGACCCATACCCGACCCAACCCGCAATCAACCTATACCCGACCCGACCCATTTTGACCTATATTGCCAATCACATTAATATTCTAAAAAAATTATATAACTCATTTAACTTATTTTATTTTGCTTTTATTTTTTCTTTCATTTTTCTCCAGCCACGGCGGTGGTCGATGGCGACGGGTCGCCACTGATGGTTGCTGCCGCGGACATGGTCGTGGGTCAACCGCCGGCACCGGTCGCCGCGGCCGGCCGGCGGTCGTCGAGGGCGGTCTCCGCGGCCGGCCGGCGGTCGCCGAGGCCGGTCACCGCGGCCGCCGTCGGTCGCTGAGGCCGGTCACCGCGGCCGACCGTCGGTCGCTGCGACCGGTCACCGCGGCCGGCCGTCGGTCGCCGCGACTGGTCACAGAGGCCGGCCGTCGGTCGCCGAGGCCGGTCACCTCGGCCGGCCGTCGGTCGCCGAGGCCGGCCGCAGGTCGCCGAGGCCGGCCGCCGTTCGCCGCGGCCGGTCTCCGAGGCCGGCCGCCGGTTGCCGCGGCCGGTCTCCGAGGCCGGTCCCGCGGCCGGCCATCGGTCGCCGAGGCCGGCCATCGGTCGCCGCCATCGGTCGCCGCGGCCGGTCTCCGAGGCCGGCCATCGGGCGCCGCGGCCGGTCTCCGAGGCCGGCTGCAAGTCGCCGCGGCCGGTCGCATCGGCCAGTCTCCGTGGTCGGCCGCCGGTAGCCCGCGGCCGGCCGCCGGTCGCTGCGGCCGGCCGCAGGTCGCCTCGGCCGATCTCCGCGGTCGACCGCCGGTCGCCGGTCTTCGCTGCACCCGTCGCCGCCGCGGCCGGCCACCTGTTGCTGCCGCGGCCAATTGTCGGCCGCTGCCACCGTCGATCCCCGAAATCAATTCCATAACAACGACGAAAATTGTTTTCTAGTTTATTTTTAAGTATTAATCAAATATCGAAAAATATTATCATTTTCTTGAAAAATGACTTCCTGAAAAATGATTTCCGAAATATCACATTTTCCGTGAAACAAACGGAAAGACCCTAGGTCCATTTATAATTTGTGAGAGTTATGGGTCGAAAATGGATCCAATATGGGTCGAAAATGGGTTTCATGCGTGGCCCAGTTTTGACCCATTTAATTTCACCTCAACCTTTTGGACCCATTTTTAGTGAGTCCTTTAAATGTTAATGACCCATATAAGACCCATTTTTACGAAATATGGGTCAAATATGGGTCTTTGACCCATATTGACGGCTCTAATTATGGATGCTACTAATCGAGGTGCGGAAGTTACTGACCATTCATTAGAAAGTAAAAAAAAAAAAAAATTGTTTGCCGACAAAATAAAGTCGCCGAATTTTTGTAGGTTGACCAACCGTGGATATTTTTTTTTAATATAATGTAGTAATATAATAGAATTATTTTATAAAATTTGAAGTTACTCGTATCTTGGACTTGCTGATTATTACAACTGCTATGGATTCTGCTTTTGGGTGTTATCGATCTGAAGCTAAAATAATCTAATATTAATATAAAAAAATAATAATAGTAATAATAATGTTGTAATAAATGATCTATGGGCATCATCTTTGCACGTAAAAAATTTGTCCATCGTCCACTTGACGGTGGCTACGATACCGCGGAGTGGCGATGCATTGTGTGTCGATATACCTCGAGGATTGTTTTGGGATTCCGCAGAGTGGTGATGCCCCTGTGTGTGGGGATGCCCGTGGGCGGATATTGCCGGATACAGCGGAATTGCGATGCCCTGTTAGTTGGAAGGTCCCGAAAGTTTGGGGATGAAGGATGAAGTAATAAATATGATGCATGCCCACGTATATACATTTAATTGCATTAATAAAGCACGAGACGATACTGGCGCTTTGTGATATAAGATGTCGTTAGCCTGCTTCATATGTATGATATTATAACATGTCAATATTAAAGAAAATCATGTGTATGCTTATGTACTCATGTATTACTTTGAAAACTTGTGACTGTGAATGCCAGGGTGAGCAATAAGTGGATTACCTACCTTAGACTTATAGGTTCAATTGTTGGGTTTTGGCTCGTTCCTTTATTTTACAGATACGTAAGTTGCCCTTACTGCCGGCGCCGCCATTATTCGGGGCCCCAACTCATATAGAGTATGCAAATAAAGATGTGGCGGCGCCCAATCTAGATTTTATATTTGTTAAATCTACTGCTACCGCGTGGGTTGACGTGAGACTTGCTGAGCAGGTTCTGCATCGATATATAGCTTGGTATACCGTTTCTGAGGATATTTGGGTGGGACTACATAGATACTTTGACCGTCCTCCAAGTTATGTTTCTGATAAGCCCTCGACGGGAGAGGTTTTGTGTGTGGTATGATGTCGTTAGCTATGTTGTAATATAAAAATCCTATTATGTACATTTAGTAAACTAGTGGTATAAATCAATGATGCACATGTATTTAGTAACCGTGTCTTGATGTGTCGAGATTGATGACCGTGAATTTAAAAATTCTATTACGTTTTTCGCATGCTAGAAATTAATCAAAGAGATAGAAAGTAATTAAATGTGCAGTGCGTGGCTGGGGCGTCGCACTCCAACTCTCTCTTGGCCCTCTCAGTTTCTTGCCAAAAACTCCTCCGTTCAGCCTCTCACCCTCTGCCTTTTGTAGCCTGGAGCATCTTGGGATCAGAGGGGATCTAGGGGGTGTCAGAACCGAACCGGAAAACCGAAACCAAAATCGAAACTGAACCGAAATTTCATGTATTTTCGGTTTGATTCGGTTTTTATTCGGATAATGAAAGAATAACTGATTTTTTCTTTCGGTTCGGTTTGGGTAACCGAACCATAGGATTTCCCCCGAGATGACGTGGAATCGCGCTCTGAGTTGTCTTGCCTCTACTTAATGTGGTCACACGCCCAATCACAAGTCAGATGGTGCGCGAGCTGCCAAACTAACCGAAAAGTTCTACAACATCCTTCGAGTTAATAAGGAAGACGATCTAAGCGTGAAGACTAATGGGAAACGGGAACAAAACTAGGTAAAGAGAAGAGAACAGACGACTCTGATGGCTACATGAACAGCGATCGACTTAAAGGGAAAAAAAGATTAACAGAGTGTACACTTGTGCATTATGCAGCTCAGGTAATGATGAAGAACAAATTTGACGGTCATTTCCGGAAAGAAATTGCTAAGCAACAGATCTCGAATCTTGAGACCCTTCCTAAAGCTCGATCAAATCACTCTGATCAAAGAACAGAGGATTTCGAGCAAAAGACTCCGACGGTTGAACCCAAATCAAACACAAACGGAAACGGAAGCTACTACCTTTCGATCGGCAAACACGAGGAGATCCTCCGGCATGGGCTTGAGCTTCTCGTACACAGGGCCCACGACGGTCGTCACGGCTCCCTCGACGGTCGACACCGCCGATCTCAGAGGTCCGCAGTTGCTCTTTGCCCGATCGTACAGGCTGGACACGAAGACCAAGGCTGAAACCGCGGTCAGCCTGACGAACCCGAGGTGCTTCAGCCGGCGACCGGTCATGGTCTCGTAGTTCTCGGCCTCCATCTGGTTCATCAACAAACCGGAGACCAGCAACGAGCTCAGGTCACGAGTGAAGTAGGAAGGACGAAGAAGAAGCAGCGCGTGATGGGCGATGATTACCTTCAGCTGTGCGCACAAACCACAGAAATGAATTTACGCTGATGATTACCTTCAGCTGTACCTTTGAACCCCAATTTACGTTGTGGCAAAAATAAAATAAAATCTGGGTTGGGTTTTATGTATTTGCGAGCGAAAATTGAAAATCCGAACCGTACCGTACCGAACTAAATTTTTTATTCAGTTCGTATTCGGTTCGGATAATAATTCGATTTGGTTCACTTGCTTATCCTATTAGTTCGGTTCGGTTCGATTTTTTAAGAAAACGAACCAAACCGAACCGTTGGCACCCCTAGAACTCCCGTCCCCTCCAGCTATAAGAAAAAAATTCCCAGACCTTTGGTTTTGGTCTCCCCCTTTCCTTGGTAGAAACAGCTGTGTTTTTGTCTTTTTTGTGCTTAGAGGATCACCAAGGAACAGAGGGGATCCTGGTGTAGCATCTGGGAGGAAGGAGTGTCCCTTCCTAGATTTGACTGGACTTTTCTTCGCATTTTCGGCTCTTGGGCTTGCTGTCGTGTGAAAGGGGGGCGCGATGACTTCCGCTTCTGCTTCTGCTCCCATTTGTGCTTCTGCCGAGTCCAGTTCAATTAGACTGGTTCGGTCCGATTTGACTGAATTGGCAGGCCAAAACTGGACCGGTTCGGTTCCATTTGGCTGGTTCTTGCGGAGACAAAGGCACGATTCCGATCTAGGACTCTATCATGGCGTGACCTGCTCAATTGGCCTTGAATTTCGCAAGAAACCTCACATTTTGGTCCCGATTTTGAGTGCATATTGGCAAATTGAGACCTTAATGGTCAAATTTTGCTAATCCAACCTTGCTGGTGAGTTACCCGTGGCCAATATGCTTGGGTAATGGTCCCAATTTCAATTGATAATGACCAATTGAATACAAGTTCAAAATGAGGACAAAATTGCAACTCAAATAAGTTCAATTTTCAAATGTGCTCAGTTCATGAAATTAATTTGACTAGAATGTAATTAAAGTTATCTAGATAAAATGTCATAATTGACTCAAAGTGAAGGCAAAACTAGAAAGGCCCAATTTGGGATTTTGATTCGACTAGGGACTAAAATGTAAGAATTTAGAAACTCAAGGACCCAAATCGAATGTTCTGGATTTAGGGCAACCAAAATGCAATTGAAATTAAAATAAAATTTTTTGTCTATTTTTTCAACCTCATTTGGTATTTTTTTTTCTAATTTTTTGCTATTTCTAAATGAAAAGAAATTCCAAAAATTTCAAAAAAATATAAATATATATTTTTTGCTCAAAATTGTTTCCTTATCCTTGGTCAAGATATTCAAAGTTTATTTTTTTTATTTTTTTTATGAATTTTTCGTAATTTTTCATTATTTTTTAAATAAAAATGACCAAAAAATCAGGTGTCAACATGGTCCATCTATTTTTTAGGAACAATTTACCTAATTAATCCTATAGCTAATGCACAGGATTGTGGGAGAAGAACGGTATGTGGGACAAGAACGGTATTAGTGCTAAAAGTTATATATGTTGCTTACTTTGGTGCCAAAAGTTTTGCCAATTTGCCCTATAGCTATTGTACAAATGTTGATTGAGCCCTAAACTTTTCAATTTTGTCAATTTTAATTATAAATCTTGCAATGATTTCAATTTAATCCAAAGCCTTTACGTGAAATTTCATTGTAGTCATTTTGCTCAATTTTCACTAGAAATCACTAATATGTCAATCCAATCATTGTCGACCGTTCTACATAGTACACACCCAGTTAGCATTTTCTAGTGAAAATTGGTCAGAAAGATTATGTTGAAATTTCAGGCAAAGATTATGACTAAATTGAAAACATTTAAAAACTTAGGGTTGAATTGACATTCGCACAATAGGTTCAGGACATGTTAGATAATTTTCCCAATTTTATTCTCCGAAAGAGCAGTCTTTTGGGGTCCCAATGACCATTTCTTTGGGCATTCCCAAGCTTATTGGGAAGTGGGACTCACAGGCGACTATTTCCCTCCTTCTGAATCTCTCTCTCTCTCTCTCTCTCAATTTCAGTGATATTTTTTAGTTCTCAGATTGGGAAAGTGTTATGATATTTTCAACATGTGAAAATTATACATATTTTCAAGGAAGCAAACTCATTTGCAGATTGGTTAGAAATTGAATCCTTCAATTCTGTAATATAAATGACTCTCTAGTATTACATAGGCCTCCAAGAGGTTACTTCCTTTACTGATAGCAGATCAAATAATATCAAATTTTATTAAAGGAGTTATAGTGCAGAACTCTGGTTTTCCCTTTTCTTTTGAAATAAATAAACTAAAAGGGTTACATTTGTTTTATGTTTTCTTTATTGGGCTAACTTCCAAGCTGTTGTTTGGTGGCCGTTGGATCATTTTTTTTTTGTGCCTTCCATTATTAACTAACTGGATTGATCACATTTATGATGGGATTTATCCTAAACCGACTATCAATGCAATTATATAGAAGATAGAAAATTGATAACACGCCGTGATTACTAGGTTCATCCTAGAATAGGGCTATGTCATGCAAAGGGATTTCACTATATTTTTTCTACTCGTTACAATGATTTTTCATACGAATACAAAATGTCACTTAAATCAAATGTATAAAATTTTAATGAAAGCCCATTTACCTAATTAATCAAGCTAATGCACATATTGTGTGAGAAAACGGTATTAGTGCCAAAAGTTATATCTGTTGCTTATTAGGTGCCAAAAGTTTTGCCAATTTGCCCTATAGCTATTGTACAAATGTTGATTGAGCCCTAAACTTTTCAATTTTGTCAATTTTAATCAAAATCTTGCAATGATTTCAATTTAATCCAAAGCCTTTACGTGAAATTCATTGTAGTCATTTTGCTCAATTTTCACTAGAAATCACTAATATGTCAATCCAATCATTGTCGACCGTTCTACATAGTACACCCAGTTAGCATTTTCTAGTGAAAATTGGTCAGAAAGATTATGTTGAAATTTCAGGCAAAGATTATGACTAAATTGAAAACATTTAAAAATAGTTGAATTGACATTCGCACAATAGGTTCAGGACATGTTAGATAATTTTCCCCAATTTTATTATCCGAAAGAGCATGTCTTTTGGGGTCCCAATGACCATTTCTTTGGGCATTCCCAAGCTTATTGGGAAGTGGGACTCACAGGCCACTATTTCCCTTCTTCTGAATCTCTCTCTCTCTCTCAATTTCAGTGATATTTTTTAGTTCTCAGATTGGGAAAGTGTTATGATATTTTCAACATGTGAAAATTATACATATTTTCAAGGAAGCAAACTCATTTGCAGATTGGTTAGAAAATTGAATCCTTCAATTCTGTAATATAAATGACTCTCTAGTATTACATAGGCCTCCAAATTTACTTCCTTTACTGATAGCAGATCAAATAATATCAAATTTTATTAAAGGAGTTATAGTGCAGAACTCTGGTTTTCCCCTTTTCTTTTGAAATAAATAAATAAGGGTTACATTTGTTTTATGTTTTCTTTATTGGGCTAACTTCCAAGCTGTTGTTTGGTGGCCGTTGGATCATTTTTTTTTTGTGCCTTCCATTATTAACTGACTGGATTGATCACATTTATGATGGGATTTATCCTAAACCGACTATCAATGCAATTATATAGAAGATAGAAAATTGATAACACGCGTGATTACCTAGGTTCATCCTAGAATAGGGCTATGTCATGCAAAGGGATTTCACTATATTTTTTTACAATTACAATGATTTTTCATAAATAATATATGTGACTTAAAAAAATGAGTATAAAAGCCTATATGAAAGCCCATTTGATCTCACAATAAACGGATCTATTTAAACACAAGTCTAAACCCGATGTTGTTTCGAGGGCGCTACCCCCGAGCCCTCATCCACTCACCAGGGAATGGAACCCCTGTCCACTGATTGGGTAACGGGACCCCCTGTGTTGAGGGCGTTGCTCCCGAACCCCCGCATTTTGTGTGCAAAAGTCTCATGTCGTTAATTCATACTTTGATTTTCCTAAATTCACGTGGGCGTGCCTCGTGTGAGAAATGAGGATCCCTGAAATATTTACCAACTCCAACAATTTGTATCCCTAAACTTGGATTAGAACTCGACAGAGTTATTTCCTTTTTCACATCTCTCTTCCTCTCCCAAACCTCATCTTAAAATGTTTAATTCAACATCTCTCTTAACGCTCGTGGAATCTCATCTCGAATCGATAATTGATCAAAGGAAAATAATGAATCGAATGAAGATTCTATAGGGTTGGAAGAATATCATAGGAGAAGGATGGCGAAGCAGCAACAGATTCCAACACCATAAGTGCGACTTTGATGAGCAATAACGACAATGCGATACTGAGCGCGGCTTATAATTTGGATGACAGTCCTACAGGAGAAGATAAAAGAAAGGGGAGCCCATACGAACATGATTGAGATGGAATTGTAAGATTCTTGGGGCGAGAATGATAACCATTCTATTCTGGCAATAATTTCTAGACATAAATAGATTTTTTTTAATTTATATTCTTAAACGAATTTATGAGCATAGAAACGAATTTGATAACGACACAAAATTTATATTCCCTGAACAAAATTCATTTGATGACAACGTAAAATCTCTACATGTGCCAATTGTCGGACACCAGCAACTGGCGGGCGGCAAGTGATTGCTAGTTGTAGGGGGCGAGAGGGGAAGATCGCACGAAGTGAGAGAGAGAGAATGAGCGATGAGAAGGATTCCTAATTTTTATCCATGTCTTAGAAATAGAAAGTAGAAAATCTCTACTTATCATTTCTGTCCCAAAGCTATTCTTAGGTTACAAATTTGTTTCAAAACTATAAAAATGAAATTACACTATCAAATGAATATTTATTTCGAACTTATTTTAGAAACATATCCGGAAGAGACGCATAAAAATAGAAGCACTGCCTCACGCGTCGTAAATTTCTGGCGGGATGACCAAAAAAGTTCCCGACAGCATCGAGGAAGGAAAAAGAAGTAAATTGCGAGGAATCGGTTGGCGGAGCCACTGATTGGAATGCGGGCCCACTAAAGAATGTCTACCTTTTGGAGGGACACGAGCACGAGCCCTAGCAGATTGGTGCGGAGATTTGTGGCGGGGGTGAGGATTTTAGGTGAAGCCTCATGCCTATCGAATCATGATTGGGTCGCAATTTTTAAAACCTGAAACTTATTTCAATCAATTTGTTTCATTTTTTTTCTTTTTCGCTTCATTTTTAATCGAACGAAATGAAAATTAAAGCAATTACAAAAAAAAAAAAATCCCCATCAAGTAGATAGAATTTCACCAATAAAACTACCTGTCCCAAATAGAACCATTTATAAATGAAGTAATCTATCAAACCTAACAAGAGAGATTGCATTATATTGTCATGTAGAGTACATGAAAGGGTTTAATTGAAGAGTGAACTAGAAACACTTGTAAAAAGATTATTATTATTATTATTATTATTATTATTATTATTATTATTATCTTTTGGATCGGAAAAGTAAAGTCATTAATAAACTCAAACTTTCGAGTACAAAAGATTAGAGTTCAAACAAAGTAAAGCCAATAAAGTTTTTGGAGGGTTGGATGCTCAATTAAAAGGAAGAGACGCGTTACGACGAGCCTTTGCAATCCAATCTGCGGCGCCATTGGAATCTCTACCGCGGTGGGCCAGCTTTAAGTCTTTAAAGCCCAGAAGCAGGGTTTTGGCCTTGTTGATAAGTGCCTCCATTTCACACGAGCAACTTATCTCTCTCCCTAAAGTGTCATAACCAAAAGCATAAGGTCTGACTCCTGCTCCATCTTCTGTTTAGTTCGAACGTGGAGGCACTTCAGTAATGAAATGATGATCCAAATTATGATATTTTGATACTGCCAGTATGAAAATTGGTGAAAAGATTAATAGATATTACTAGTTTTAGGGTTACCTCAGTTTGGTCTGGCTCTCTAGTTCTCGGACCGGTTCGGTTTCTACCTGGGATCCATACTACACGACATCGTCGGAACTTAGAATTGGACTAAGGGGTCTAGAAATTGAGAACGGGATCAATTTATAGGGTCGGTCAAGTCCGGTTTTCAGTTTTACTCGAGACCCATGCTCACCCTAATTTATGGAGGCTTTTGTCTCGTACAATAATAGAGTGATAGTTAATTGCACAATAGTATGAAGGGTGCTTTTTTTCTTTTATAAGAAAATACGTCTTCTCATTTGTTCAGGCGTTTGAAAAGTACCTAATCAAAGCTTCTAAGTTGTCGCCCACAGACCAACCCCCTCCCAAAAAAAAAAAAAAATTCTAAGCAAAGTAAATTCCAAAGTGAAGTAAGCGGCTAGGATAAGGGTGAGCAAATTAGACTGACCGAATTGAGACCGCCCAGACCGAACCGAGAGCGGTGGTCCGGTTCCCGGTTCTATAGAGGTCCGGTTCCTAAAATTGGAACTGGTGACCGGGCGGTTCGGTTCTCGGTTCTTGGTTCCTAAGACCGAATCGGTCCTTTTTTTAATTTTTTTTTTCATAATTTGGTCCATGAATCTCTTTCGGCTCCTTGGGCCTCTTGTTTTTTGCTATTGGGAAGTCATTTTATATAGACGTTGATGTTCTATAACGTTATTGATTTCAACAATTAGAGAGTAATTTGGGCTACATTTTTTTTTGTCCTGTCCATTCCGGTCCATTTGTTGGTCCGGTCCGGTTCGGTCCGGTTCCTAGGATGGTCGGTTTGATTTCCTGTTCCGAATTTGTCGGAAACGGGACCACCGGTTCGGTTCTCGGTTCTTAAGGGGAATCGAACCGGATCGGGAACCGATCACCCTTAGGCTAGGAGAGTCAAGTCAATTGCTTGGTAAGGCCTTTCTCCGTTGGGCTTTGGCGACCCAATCAATAACTTTTATCGGACTTTCTATTGCAATGGACGAGAGAGTATGGTCTGTGGAGCTTTGCTAACAGGTCCCGGGGTTCCAATGATAAGAGCATTAACATCCTAAATGATCAGAGGACTATTAGAAAGAGCACTTTCCAGATCAAAGTGATTCCAAAAGTGCCCTTCCGAAGTCCTGGAGAGGAAGATCCCTCTTGGGTTGATTAGGGGACCATTCCGTGCGATTCGGGGGCACTTGAGTTGAGTCGACCTAAAGAGGCTAGAGCAAGGCCTGATTAAAAATGAATTCGATTATTTTTCCATCATTATCGTGTTTTGGATCCTACCTTGATTATGTCCGATGACCTATCAATCACAGACACAAGGGCTATAGCTTAGTTATTTAGAGCACCTCGAATGGAGATCGAGCCTCTCACTTCTTCGGTTTGCAAAGTGCACAAGGTTTTTCGAGCAAAGCTATTGCCTACGCCTCCTCTAATCACCATCCGAGCGAAGCCATCAACGAGACGGCCAGGGTACTTGAAATTGTTGTATTGTTCTTAGGTCCAAATTTAAATCTCACAAAATACTTCTAGGACTAAATTAGACAAACAAAAGTCCAGCCTTAAACATTCCCAATACCCTTTTTTTCTGCCCTCCAGGACAATTGAGGATATGGCTGAGAAACGGTCGGGTTCAATTCAGGAACTAGCCTAGCTGGTTCATATCAAGGGCCAGCTCTAGGGAGGAGCAGGTAGGTTCATGGTTCAAGGGAAAAACATGTTCGATTTCAAGGCCGAGGGCCGTTTGTCCGTGTCTTGCCCCGTCTCGTTAATATTTGCCATTATACATTAGTTACAAGTGATATATTAAATCCAGATTATTAATTTTTGCACCATTTATGACATAAATATGTATACATGTACTAAGAAATTAATACAAATAAGTACCGCCGTGCTTATGAGATTGTGCCACTTCTAATAGTTAGTTATAGAATAAGTTCAAATTAGCACAATTCATAATGGTCATGAGTATTCTAGTCAGTTATATATGTTGAATACATAGCTAATTCATTCGATTTAACATAGCTCAAGAATCAGAAGTGCCTCAGTACATAATCAAATTGAATCCGAGAGACCTAGTTTTTCCACACGCCAAATGTTACATATAACAACCAACAAAAGAAGACAATTCCACAGCAAATGGCACTGGCTCTTCCCTAGCACACTAGTGCAATCACGGTCGCTACCGCAGACAAGAATCCAATCATCACCTGGCTCATGCCGAAAACACGGCCAGCCCCATTGGCTTCAGGTGGCGGTGGCGGTGGCGAAGTAGTTGTTCCGGTAGGGGTGGAGGGCGGAGACCCGGTTGGCGTGCTCGTGGAGGGAGGCGGCGAAGGCGAGGAGCCGGGGGTGGTGCTCGATGAGCCGACGGTGATCGCCAGTTTCATGCCGCCGGAGCAGTGGCCAACCGTGGGGCAGATGAAGTACATCGGGCCGGCCGAGCTGAGGCCGACGGAGTCGCTCCCGCTGGTGTAGGACTTCAACGCGCCACCGACATTGCAGTTGTCGTAGTCGTCTTTGCTCACTTGATCAACCGAATGGGTCGAGCCATACGAAAACACTAGTTCGATGTATAAAAAAGAAAAAAAAAAGTCAACGAATTTGGATAGTGATTAAAAGGGAACATCATTGCAGGCCACAATTGTGCTAGCATAAAGAACTCCACCGCAAAAAAACCACCACGGGGTCAACGATTTGGTGTACCTACGTCTACGTAGACATCTCGACCTCTCATAAAGTATAATATGCTGTCAATTCAGACGGTCCACGCACCCACCATAAGAAAGGCGAGATACATTAAATAGGTGCCTGAATTTGAGCACTCTAGCTCCAAGTGATTGGCTTGATGTTTCCATCAATTTAGGCAAATGTCGCTCGACGTTTCAATCAATTTAGGCAAATGTCGCATCCTCCGAGGTGTGTTTATTATCGAAAAATAGAGGATTTGAAGTAATTTTCAAAAAAGAATCGCGTGTACAGTATAAAAATAACGAACGGGAATTTTCTTTTTTCATTTTTCACGAAAATATTTAGATATAAATTTCCGTTGGTACTTAAAATAATTCTTATCGGCCAATTACTTCAGACAATGCAAGCAATCATTATCATCACAGACAAAATATTTTTAAGTATCTGTCTCGGTTAAGAAGATTAATATGGTTAATTACAACTTGCAAGGTTAACCAGGTACTTAAACCAGTGTTAATTCGTTGTGGGTTGTATTAAAGGAGATTATACCGCCTGTCTACTTAAAATTAAATTCTAGATGAAAAGTAAAAGAATATAAATATCTGTTATGATGTGATGTGATAAAATAAATTAGTATGGCCGCCCTGTCAATGATAAAAAGGTCTACTTTCCCTAGTAATATCAAGCTTTTGACAATTTTGCACTATCAATAATCTAATTTCATAGATAAAATTTGGGTGTTACGTAGTCTAAATCAATCACACGCAAATGTCCTCTCCAGGTTCAAACATGATTTCGATCCAAACACAAGTTAGGATAGACTAGTAACCAAATTACCGTGACGGATGGACGACAGCTTATGACAAACTCAAAGTTTGTATTGCTTAATGCGCCGAATCTTTGGTGTCATTCCTCGAATAAATTGCCTCGATGCAAATTTAGGAATCACATCGACATTTCATTTTGAGTAACACGATATCATCAACATGTGAAATAAAATGGCTTTGAGGGGAAATTCAAAGGCTCACAAGCGTCGGCTAAATATAGAAGTTAACATGCCAAGAGAGAACGAAAGACCAGGAATTCATCTACGGAATGAGCGGTCGGCTTAGCATACCAAGAGTATCACCAACATTGAAAGTCTGGGAAGCAGCCCAACTCCCATAGTTATAACCTTGGGTCCACCCCGAGGAATCGCCCACGGTGTGGGTCGCCCCGTGCACCTCCGCCGGAATCGCCAGTAGTAGAACGAGCAGTGCCGGCACCACGAGAGAAGCCATTGCCATGTTGTCTCTTGACTCAAGAGAGGAGAGAGAGAGAGGGGGGGAGGGAAAGGGAGGGAGAGAGACAGAGATAGGCAAAAGGTCTCAAAGGCACGTTGTGCATTTTATAAGGTACCGTGACCTGCTACATACAAACTTATGGACTTGTCTAATTTTTTTTTTTTATCCTTTTCCCCTTGATTTCATCATCATCATCAGAAGAAGTCGCCCCCAATTGATGGTTTTTTTCCTTAAAAATGTTAAATCTAACTGCAAAAGTGGACAGCAATTATTTTGGAAGAAGTTCCAATTAATTTCTTCTGTCTTGTCTACCTAACCCCAAGAGACTCTCTCTCTCTCTCTCTCTCTCTCTCTCTCTCTCAAAAGCGTCTGACTTTAGAAACGGAATGGTTCAAGTTCATCAAGTAGTGGCTCCGCCAGATGAGAGTTAACCAGCTTGGCAAGAAACAATAGGACACGCTCTGGGTTTTTTGTATGGAAGCATAAGAATCCCCACGTCGATCGCCAGCTAAAAAGTAAGACTCGAACATGTGTTCATCATCATCATCATTTTCACCTGCTTCTTCATCTCTCCGTTGCATTCTTATGCAGTCGAGAAAGAGAAATGCTAGACGTACCGCGATCATCAAGAGAAACCGTATGTATTTCCGCTGAAGTGATCTATCAAAATACAAACGCCGCTTTAGTATTTAATTAAATACCCTGTGCATTTGCGTGCGCGTTCCATCCATGGGATCTTTCGACCATACAAGTTGATGCGTTAAGTTAATCTAATCGGGAATCGATCCATTCGATGAGTGGATTTTGATATGTTGGCGTTGTCGTGTGAAACTTCTAGGTCACCATGTATTTTGAGTCGGGGTGGACATATCGATTCAACTGATCTCAACTAACCCCTTGGATGTGCAGACCAAACATTTTAAAGTTAAGAGAAATGACCAAATGGAGTGTTTATATTGCTTGTCATCCATTGTCGAGAACAAAAATCTTATGGAAACATGGAACCGATCGATTCGATGAATGAATTTGATATCCCCTTGAAGGTATAATTCGAATCCTTTACACAAGCTTGATGTCCCCGGATACGCCCACCGTCCCCACCCCCACACACACACCCCTTTCTTTGACGAAGTCTACGTCGGTGCTCGTCAAGAATGTAAAAACAAAACCAGAAACCCTAGATAGAATCCCCACCTTATCTTTGACCACCTACTACACGAGAAAGTAATTAATGAAATAAGGTCCTAAACATGACCTTAAAAAGGCTTCATCTAAATTTTGGGATATAAAACTCGAGGTTATTCCTTGGTATTAAGAGAGAAAAAGATTCAACACAATTGAGGAATTAGGGCGTACGGGTCTTGATACGTTAAAATAAGGTGTTGCATCCAAGCTAAGTATCGAGTTGTTGGAACTACCGTTGGAGGCACCTACTACGCCGAGAAAGTATTAACGAATCATGCCGGGGTTAGGTTTAGCGTGATCTCGCATTTTCTCTTCTCTGACTTACTTTATATAGAAAAATAGCATAAAAAAAATGCATTACTTATCAGATGATAGTGATTGTCTCTCACGTTTGACCATATGAAGGGGTTGGTGGAATAATTGAAAGCACGTTTCTCGTTTATATTCCATGTCGTTTGAATTTCTTTTTCTAATGACGATCAATGAATTGGGCAATACCTTTGAAGTGATCAGACATGTGTCACGAATCGAGAGTCGAACTATCGATTTTACGATTCGCGCGGCCTTAGGATATGATCCAAGTCAGCCTACAAGATCACTCGCACTCGCTCGATGGTCGGGTTGTGAGAACCGAACCGAAAGACACAAGAAGAGTGGAGAGAATTTCTGATTGTATTTAGTTCTTTTTTTTTTTACAAGTGTGGGGGTTCATCCTTTTTTACAACACAAGGGAGCTTTAGCCGAGTGGGGTCGGGTATTTACTATCTACAATCATTACCAAGACCATGCATTAACTAACCGACCAGAGACATTTACTACTCGACCATCCCACACTCATTAAACTCACGAGGGGTCCCACGTAGTTACTTATGAAAGGCTAGAGGAATCTCCTCTATTCGGGTACTCCGTCATCTTGGAGAATGCATGATCGGGTCGGGCCGTCTTAAGCTTTCCTTCCTTATCTCGTCCGATCTATAAATTGATTCGCGGGTCGTTTCAGGATTTAAGGGATTGAACTCATTTGTCGGGCCGTCATACATGCATGCAAGTTTAACTCTCTCTCAACTAACCTTCATGGAATGACAAGATGACCTAGGAAGATGAATTATTGCCTGCAGGCTCAACACGCAACCTGTTTCGCTTTTTTTAACTTTTATTAGTAATGTTGTTCAGAACTTGTCTCCTATCATCATTTGTCCATGCAGATTTTGATGAATAGTTTGGTCCATGCCCCCCACATAATTCCAAACTTTCAAAATTTTTTCTTCATCTCCACCTAATCGGCCGAACGAGCTTTATCTAGGGGCGGGGTTGAAGATAAAGACATTGAAAGTGCCAACAATATGACAACGACATGGATGAAATCAGACAACTGTTTACATGTGGGAGCGAAAATTTGCTGGTCGGCCGTATGGATTAAATTATCGAAAAGCGCTAAACCTATTTCATTTTCACTGGTTCAGTCTTAAATTTTTTAATTTTTCAATCGAGTAATAAATCTTTTTATATTTTGAGTCTATCGGATCAATTTGACTAGAAATTACTGAAGTGAATCGGGTCATCCTACGTGTCACGACCGACGTTGATATGAATAATTTTAAATAATATTTTTTTGGAGTTTCTTTTTTTTGCCTCCTTAAAGTGGCCAACAAGGGCATTGTGGCCGTAGTCGGCGTTGGCCCACTCGTCCAACTCTAGACATTTTAAGAAAAGAAAAAAAGTAAAGAAAAAAGAAAAAGAAAATTAACAAGACATGCAAAAAATTATTAAAAATTATCCACATCAGTACCGGCAGTGCCACACAGGATGGTCGATAGCCACATCAGCAATTTTCAGTAAAACTGTCAAGAGGGACTTGATTGGAAAATGTGAAAAGGCTTAGGATTCAACTGCAAAAATTAAAAGGTTTATGATGAATTGACAAAAATACAATAGTTTTAGAACTTTTTGGATAATTTTCTCGCATCACAATAAAATTTGTCCCCCTTTTTTTTTTGGAGAACTATGAACATCCGACTAAACTCATGAGGCACGCAATTTCCCCATTCCGCACGCACGAGGCAATTACCGTGGGCACACCGATCTGTTATTCTAGAGGTGATCCCAAAAGAACGTGCAAATATGTGATGATCGGAATGCTGTGAGATTAGGGTTAAACATTTTTTATAATTTTATTAGCTAAACAATCTACACGGACGGATCTCGAGTTACAAAATTAGGGTTAACATCGAATCCATAATATTGGTTGGCCAAACATAGGAGCAAGCATTGCTAGGTCAAAACTCGAGGATGATTTTGACAAAACATTTCGACGAGTTCATAAGGTAACTGCCGGAATATCGCGCTACGTAGGAGTGGGGGAGAGCTTATGAAAGAAAAAGTTCATGAGGGCCGAGATCCTCTGCCCCCGTCGATCATCTGATATCTCATCATCCAAATAATCAACTCGTGTCTTCATTTATCGCGTTCACCCAAACAACTAGTCAATGAAAAAAAAAGGGTAGGTAACGAAGTTCATGGACAAATGTATGAGCAGTTTAGATTTGTCAAAGGCATCAATGGAGACGTCGACCAGGGTGGAAGCCGTTTGTCCGCCAAGCAGTGGTTGGAAATCATCATCATAGAGAGACGAGTACCAAGTAAAAGAACTTAGAGATTAGGAAGAAAGAAGTCCAGCAATAGGGCTTGTGTGATTCATGGACCGGGGCCCAAGGCCTTTACAATAACCCATCTCTCTCTCTCGATCTCGATATCGAGTCAGTCAAATTTCCAGTTGAGAGCTTTATGCTCCCATTAAATTTCGAGATAATATTGTCAGATAGTGTTATAATTTTTGTACGATACTTATTATGGTACCATATCTTTCATGCGATCACCTAAAGTACTCTAACTTTCAAATAGTCGGTCACTTACTAAGTTATTCAAACTACATATCTCCGACCAAAATCCTATGTCGCATTAAGTTAAATATAAACATAATCCATGCGGGCTTGATTAAAACAGAGTAAATCTAACGTGGTAAAGCAAAGCAAAGTAAGAAATTGTACTCTTTCAGCGGAATCCTTCTATCATTATCGGTACTATCCCCCGTCTTCCAAACCTTGTTCCATTTCGGTCGACGCATTTTGGAAGACTTCCTTCTCTCGAGCAATGAATTGTCCGAGAGCGGTCGCGCTCCTTCATGTTGCTTTCCGGTCCAATCAACTTCTTCCTTTAACCTCTGGTTTTCTTCAGGGCTTTACCTACTTTGAGCACTAGCTCGACGTAAGCGTCGGCCTCATCTCCTGCCTTCGCCTCGCTCGATTGGTCGTCCCATGAGCCATTCGAGATTGCAGTTCATACGCCCCCAACTCGCCTTTTGAATTTTGCGTTTTGGGCTTCGATTGGTTCGAATTTCATCTCCAGCACTTCGGTTGTACTCATGTGGGGGGACAGCCCAACTTCGATGAGACGATGTAGCTGCTTCGACGCGTTTAGGGTTTGGATTGCAACCGCACCACTTCATTCGAAACGCGTTCCGGTGGCATCATTTCTCCGGCATGCCGCGTCAGATGATTTTATCAAATTGAATCGATGTAGGATTTTTAGGCGAGGAAAATGTCTAATTAACTAAGTTATCACTAAGTTAAGTGATCACTTGAATAGTTGTACTTCCAAATGAAGCCATGCCGTGCAGAAAAGTTGTGAGACATTTTCAAGGAAAAATAAGCAAGATCTAAATGTTGGGAGTACACAACGGAAGTTTGATATCTCCACCGAGAGAGATCATCAAGAGGGAGCCAAAGTCTAAGCCTGTCAATGTATTAAGTTAGACCAACTTTCATTCAAAAATTTAAATAAATGAATTATGGGCCAATCGTTGGCTCTAATATTATTTGCTGGGGCGCATAACCAAAATTCAACACTTTCACCGGGAGAGATCGTCAAGAGAAAAACCCAAGTTTAAGCTCGTCAACAGATCTAGTCGGACCCCTCTTAACTCGAAATCTTAAATCAATAAATATAAGTCAATTTGAATATATCAACTGCTCAACACTATATTACTTATCCGATGTGAGACTTTTCTAATACTATTTACACGTGAATCTCAACACTAAAGAGCGAAAATGAGTGCGAAAAATGCCAAGAAAACCTTCCTCGAAACATGCTTTCGAAAATGCATCTGAAAGTGGCGAAGGCATTGTTCTCGTGCACTAGTTCTGTTCATTTCTCCACTACATTCGCCATCACCACCCAAAATAGTTCTCTGTGGTGGGTCAGAGTCCAATTCCGATCTTCACCAAAGAAGAAACAAGGAGGAAAAAGTTCAACAAATCCACGTGGTTTCCCTCTGTCGTCAATTGCACAATGTCCACCAAAATCTACGCATCATCCTCGAGTTTGGCCAATACATGGAATCGCAACTTCAGGACGAGCTTCAATTCAAATCTTACTTAGGCTCCGTTAATTTAATAAAAAATAGATAATTTGAAAAATATATATATATTTTAAATAATTGCTTATATCCCTTTCCATACATAATATATGAAAAATGTTTTTCATTACTGATAACAATCTATGTTCAAATATTTTCTCGGGTGAAGAAAATACTTTTCGTTTGTTTATTTTTATAAACGATACGAACGATCATTTTTATGAAAATATCCTACAAATTATTCATTTTTCGCTTAACGAACAGAGCCTTAACTTTAGTATTTTGTGGTTTCCCCACAAGATTGCCATTGGCGACCTCCTCTCGGCAATTGCGCGATCATCCTATGGACACAGTCATCGGGTCTGAAAATTTAGCCCAGCCATCGTGTGCTATGCCACCATCCTCAAGGTGGTCCCACGATGGCGGGGAGCTCACGGGGATATGTGGATTGTTGGAGTAAATTATGAACTTTACGCTCCATTTATTTTGTGGGAAAAAATTTTCAAGAGATTTTTTTCCTTATATTCTGGCTTTTAATTCATGGAAAATAAGGAAGTTAAAGAAAAAATTTTCCATCCATGAAAAAACTTCTTCAAAAGTGGAGAAAATATTTTTCTCTTTTGAAAAAAAGGAAAACATATTTCCTCATATTTCTTCCATTCACTCCTTCACATTCCTTTTCTTTTTAAATATTTTTATTTTTCTTTATTTATAGAAAAATTAAAATAAAATAAATTTTTTCTTTTTTCTATTCTTTCTTCTTCGGCCGCCCCCCGACCTTCGTGTCGATAGAAGAGCTCGAGCCTCATTGGATATGCTAAGGCTCAAAGCTTGCAAATCTAGTGAGGGTAGCTCGAGCCTTGCCACTAGCCTTGCTAGAGAATGGCGATGCCTGAGGCCTCGCCTAATCGGCAACACCAGAGGCTCCATCTTGCTTGGGGCAGGTCCCCGGCTAGCTAGCGACTGGCCAAAGAAGAAGAAGAAGAAAAGAAAAGAAAAAGAATAAAAAATAATTAAAATTTTGATTTTAAAATAATAAAATATAAAATAGAAATAAAAATTATTAAAATGAGTTCACGGAGAAAAATCAAATCGAATTTCCACACCAAATAGAGAAAAATATTTTCTACTTCATTTTTAGATTTTAGCCACACACCCAAAAAAATATCGTGATTGGTCCATTTTAGTTTATTTATTTATTTATGATAACAAATTTACACATTAATTGTCATTTAAAATGTTACTTCGTAAAAAATTATCCATCCCCATTCATCTATGTTAATGCAATTGGAGGAATAATAATTGAACTACAAAGCCGGCAACACCAAGCACAGTATGTCATCAATTAACATTTCTAATTCGTCAAGAATTATAACAATTTATTCGCATTATTTACATTTGAATGAGTGTTTTGATAATTGATAAATTGATTAAGCAAAATACCTGCAATAGATATTAGAATCAAGAGAAATATCTAAATCCAAAGCCTCCGTTCATAAGCGTGACCAGCAAAGGTAATAAACTAGAGAGCCTTGACCAATTTAAAAGATCATATGTTGTAGCTAAAATAACTAAATTTTGGATTGTTCTAGCAAGAAAGGAAATTCTATAGAATTCATAACCGTCTCAATGTCATTTTTTCTAGTATATAATTTTTTTTTTTATAATTTGAATGTTCGGCACTAAGACCATTCCAGTGCCCCTTTCTTGCATGGCTGAACTGAAGCAACGGTTACGATGAGCACAAAAATTGAAGTTTCTATAATTATGGATTAAATCTAATACCTCGAAACTCATTGCATATACAAACAGGAGATCGAGAACATGCGACGATGGTGGCTGCGCTCTCCAAATAATCGAGACCGCCGTCGATGTGGTCTTGGCCGAGACAACGGCTGCGGCGCTTGTTGTCACCGTTTATGGCAACTGCCACCAGTCTCTCACTTCTGACCCTCTCTCTCTCTTTCACAATTTGGTTTAGTTATTTTTCTTTTAGCTTTCATTGTTCTAAAAACTTAAGGTGTCAAGTGGGCGGAGATATAAGACTCGTTATCAAAAGATGTGCGACAATATTTAACACCCCATTTCACAGGAAATTTGGATTATGAGAAGCACATGTAATTTGATTAGGACCGGTGAAATTTGATTGATGGGGTCCTATGTACATAGGCAAAAGAGACAACACCCATTCTAATATCATATTAAGAAATTTAACCTTAAATTTTTGAACAGTTAGCAGTTATCCCACAAAATCTCACATGGTATCGAAACTGGATTCCTTCGTTCAAATTTTTCTGAACCCTTATCTGCCTTCCTAATCACATGTTTCCATGCTTCAAGCTTAAGCCAAAGTAAGGGGTGTTAGAATATTTAAATATTAAAAGAAGCTGCTAGCCTAACAGTTTGACAATAGTGTTGATTATTTCTAACCGCACGAACTCCCAATCAATAAGTATTTTTTTTCCAAAACACGAGATAATGGCGTATGAATCTACGATTGAGATTGTACTGAGTATTTTCCAATATTAAACTAGGCTTTCATCGAACAATTTAAAATTTTTTGAATTGTTAGCAGTGATCCACAAAATCTCAAATGATAGCAAAACTGGAGTTCAGGAGTTCAAATCTTTTTAGACCCTTGTTTTGCCTTCCTATTTTCATCTAACTGTTTCTTTAGGTCTTAGGCCAAAATCCGGCCTACTCGTGTGGGGTATCAAAGTATTTAAATATTAAATCACGTCTTCGCCTTTTTTAGAACAGTTATAATGACTCCTTGAAATCTCACATTGTATTGGATCATGAGGCCCTAAATTCAAATCTTCCAATGTATCGGTCCATCAAACGCAAGTTTTACAATTCCAGGACTTAATCTAAAGCTGAACTCAATCTTCATAGTCTTTTCTCAAACGAATATCAAATATAAGGACGCGATGGAGCAAGAGACCAGACATCACACTTGAATCAGAAAACGTAGGCCATATGTTAGGGCCATTGTTATGTATTCTGAAAACCGGTTCTGCGTGGTTGTGGTGGCCTGAGCCTTGAGGATCAAAGCAAGAGAAAATCCACACCTTCGGTCGCAAACACTGTAAGTAAAAATCATAAGCTTATTTATGTTACGACAGTTTGCATAAGATTTAAGATGAAATGCCCCTAAAAAAAAAAAGATGACGAAGAAGTAAAACTGACTTAGTGAAGATTTTAAACCGAAGATCTAATTTAAACAAGGATTTCACTAGTTTGAGTAATCAAATAATACATATACATTTTCTAGTCATATGCATTGATTTGTCTCGCAATAAACGCAACAAGTATTTGCAAAATTGAACAAACAGCTTATCAACTCGCAAGCTTTCAAACGACATGACCTTCTTGATAACGGTGATGCAGTTGTATAAGAGCAAAATGTGCTGACATCGAACAACAACATGATGGATGATCGAGACAAGAAGGGGAGGCGACCGACAATAAAGAAAACGAGAAATGGATTACATGCTCGAATGCAAATCTATCGTATATTAAGTTGCGTTTATTTCAAAGAAAATTAAAATTTGGAAAATATTTTTCAAAAAATAAATGCTTGTATCACTCATAAAAATAAATGAATGCAAAATATTTTCATCACCGTGAAAATAGTTAAGTATAAAGTGTTATCGATAACGAAAATATTGTCCGTTGACTAATTTTTTTTAAAAGCTACAAGCGTTTTTTTTTTTTAATTTTTCGTGAAACAAACGCAGCTTTACTTTAATCTCATGTGCCATGTCAATCGTAACATTGCAAGACATGCCTATCCAACTTTAAGGCTCACCATCGGAGGTTCCAATTTTCCATCAAATCTAAACACCCACGCCTCGCTCGACATGGAGAACCCCATCCGGGTACGTCGGATTCATGCCGGGGCTTAATGCATCGCAACACTAGAGCATGCAACTCCCACTTACGGCACTAGTCGAATTCAACGCTCGGGACAAATCTGATTCATTATAATGTGGAGATCTCAGGCTCGTCATCCGAGTCCACTTCAGCCCAAAATGATTGGAAACATGAAAAAAACAGGGAGGTGTGTGCCTCATGACGGGAGTCCCCGCGAACCCAATAAGATTGGAAACATGAAAAATATGCAATGACAAACGGAGGTGGAGTACATTATCTCCAAAGGATAGAAAGGCCTCACCTGTGAATCAATCCTTCTTCAGTGGGTGGGCTCTCGGCACTTAAAAAGGGTCAAGCACAACTGATGCAACCTTGTGATTAGACCCCGTCAAATGAACGAGTCGGGTCAAAAATAATCCAATCAGAATAGATCAATTTAACTCGTTTTGACCCATTTTCATGCATAGTAAAATCTAGCGAGTTTTAGCCGATCCGACACATATTTATAAAAAACACTTCCGTATTTATCCTATTTAAAAAAAAACTATCTGGAAAAATTCATATTCAAATGAGGTGAGAGAGCAGTATGAGTGAGTGCGAAATCAAGTGAAGGCGAGAGAGAATGAAAAAAGAGTATAAAAGTGGGTTGAGTCTAACTAAGTTGTAAACTTATTTATAACTCATTTAATACTCATATTATCTTTAAACTCATTTATGACTCATTAATTGAATATAATTAGCCGATATAACGACTCTACCCATCATATATAGGTTAAAAATTATGTTTATAACTCATTTTAATAAGTCAACTCATGGCCGATTCATTTCATTTCTCAAAATGAAAAAAAAAATCCAAATTAGAAAATTAAATTTGCTTCTTTTGCCAACTCTCTTGGGTTGATTTTTCATGATGTAAAGATCATGTGAATTTTATTTTTTGGGGAGCCAAAAAGTATATTGTTTTTGATATGACTGATTCATCATTTTCTCTTTTACTTGGAAACAGGAACCCACCAAATTACCAAATGATAGGCCCGTTCATTCAATGGCTATACCCTTGAGATGGACATGTGGATATCATGGTCTAACAGTAAAAAAGTAATTTAGTGGGAAAGGACATCGCAGTAACGTCGCACTTCCTTAAACATAAGAGGCGGTCGATTAAATCCTCGGTTTTGGGATCTGAATGCGTTTGATCCACCTCTGTACCTGAGAGATATGACGTGAAGTTTAGTCGCCAATAGTTTGCCTTTTTCCACGATTGACTTGATTTACATTTCATAAGCTAATCAATTACCCAATAAATCGGGCGACATAAAAAGACAACAGACAATTCAAGTAATTACGAGACTTTGCAATAGATTAGAATTTAGGGTCGTTCAATTTTTTCTTGGTCAAGTTGGCAGGCCTCATGCATGGTGAAAACAGAGGGGGGCGGGGAGCGGCGTGATCGTAGCTCAAACTAGAAGCTTAGATGATTTTTCAAAAGATTTTCTTTGCTTTACTTGGCAGCATCGAGCTCGTCACTAGTTATCTAGCTTGATGCTGTGCACCAAACTTCATCATGTTGCCACCGATGATTGTCGTGTCGAAGATGGCAAGAGACTTGGAGGAGGGGGTCGAGCCGATCAGGAAGCCCTTCTCTTGTCTAGATCTAGTCATTTATCGTCAATTAGACTTGTCAAAAGGGGTTATGAATCTTTTTTTTTTAACTAATACGTAATGTGTTGAATTGTTGTATGTATTGGTTATGTTCGATAAATAGGCTATGAAAAAAGCTTTAAATATAACATGAGTGTTAGAATAAGTCATAAATAGATTTACAACTATCTTAAACCTAACCCATCTCTATAGCTCTTTCTTTATTTTCTCCCTACCTTGTTCGATTCTGCACTTACTCACTCCACACTCTTGCCTCAATTTGGATATGAGTTTTTTTAAATTGGATAAAATATGAAATATTTTTAGCAAAATGATCAAGTCGAATATGCGTTGAGTATGAATCGGGTTGGGCATAAGTCAATATATTTGCATTGCAATAAATGGGTTATAAATGGGTTAAATGGGTTTTTTTTTTTTTTTGGTATCGAAGGTGTCCGGGCCAGCGTCTGTACGGATTGCGCACCTCGACTAATCCTCCGGGAGGGCTAGCGCAGCATCCCACCGCCACGACCCTCCGCTTAAATCACCGGCACCCAGCGAGGTTCGAACCCAGGACCTCTCGTGAAAGGACCAGAGCGCAGTAAATGGGTTAGTGTGTTGGAATTTTAACGTTTTGGCCGTGCGCAGTGAATCCCATATCAAATGCACACGTGTCGCGATATGATGATTTGAAACACCATTGGGAGTAGAGAATCATCTTTCGTGCATCAATGGGAAGTGGGGGTTGGAGCACCAATCATAAACTATTTCCTTAATAATTTATCTATGTTGGAAAAAAACCAAGAGCAAAAGAAGGAGGAGGAGGAAAATTGAGGATACCATCCTCAATTTCTATGAAGGTGGACAGAATGTTCGACCATTGCCTTTTACGAGTAACTTTACCATGTGGACAAGGAATTGGCGAATGAAGATAAATATAGACATCAATCATGTCATCTTTAAACTGAAGTTAGCAAAAGATAGCAATGATGATCGCTATGAAGAAAGTATCTCCTTTATCTGTTTGCTAATTCAACAAAAGTTGGATAGCCGATGGCGTAGTGATGGACAGGAATCTGCCAAAGACTAATAATCCAAGGCGTGCCATGAAAAGATGATTTTTGGAGTTTGGACATGACTTTGTACGGGACGTGAGCGAGGTCGAGAATTGGAGATTATCTCTAATTAATCAAGAAGCGATCGATGAGATAATCCTCCTCTTTAGATCATGAAAAGATTCTGATTGCGGAGGGTGTAAGAAAAAGGGGAAATTGCGTCAATGCTCATATTGGTCATCGGTTGTTACACTTTGTGGAAAGACGTGAGAGAAATTACCAAGAAAGTCCTATATTTATTGCACTCATATTAATTGAGTTCTAAATCATTTAATTTGACTAATTATGTCCTAAACATTTTGACAATTTGCCGGTATAGTCCATTCAATCAATTTTAATTGTAAATTGATGATTTTAACCCTAGATATTTTACGTGACACGCTCAACGCTGATGTTGATAATTTTTTGAATTTTTCCTTGAATTGAAAATTCTTTTTCTTTATTTTTCTTTCCCATTTCTTGTTGGTAGTGGTTGGTGGCCGGCTATTTACCATAGGCATTGGCTAGCGAGGGTCAACCTCGTTGGTCCTCGCCTGAGAGAGGGTGAGGCCCAATGAGGGCCACCCTTGCTAGATTTGGCGGGGCCAACCTCGCCCAGGCCAAGCTGAGGCTCACCAAGCCTCAGTGTCACTAACTCTGTTTGGGGGGGCCTCGCCAACCATTGCCTATGGCTAATGGCAGGCATCTGATCACTAGTGAAAACAAAAAGGATAAATAGAAAATAAATAGAAAAATTATTTTTTAAATTGATAAAAAGAAAATAAATAGAAAAATTATTTTTTAAATTGTAAAATTTATCTACGCTAGCAACTTCTAGACAATATTGTCTTGATGGATTGGATTCAATTGGTCAAATTGAATGTTTTAGAGAAAATTGGCACAAATACAATAACTTTAACACTTTTTTTCTGGTAATTTCCCATTAAAAAAAAAAGTGTTTTGGTCAATTGAGTGTCAAAATGCATTCATCACTTTCAGTGTGTGAAAAAAAAATTAATTAAGTGGTGTATGAATCGTACGAACCAAGTCCATATCAAGCATCAATAGTTTGGGTCCCATGGGGAGACCCACTTCATTAATGATACAGATAATATTAGCTCACAGGATTTACAAATCATGCTATAGCTTCTCGTAACTTTTCGAAAATTGGGCACTTGAGTTTGATGTGGGGAAAATTGTTCAATCAATTTTAAACCTGCAGAGATGACAATTTAATTATAAACTTTTGAAATTTGTCAATTCAATTTTAAAATTTTGCACAAACATCAATTTAATCGTTTCAGTCAATTTTTGCTGAAAAATCATTAACTTGATGGTGTTCTTCATTTGAGGTAACATATGATTCTATTGTTTGATCGTCAAACAACGATATTGCTTCCTTAACCACCTGTTTCTATTTTTTCCCCTCATATACCGCAATGAGATTAACATCAACACATGAGTAGTCCCGTCAAAGATAGATCATCTATGCCGGAAATATTAGGTTTCAAAGAAATCATCGTCTCTTTCCTTCGACCCTGAAGGAATTTTGCCAAATCAGTCTGAGACCTTTAACAACTCAATTAGGTATCCTTGACATAATTAATGTATCTTTCTTGTTCTATATGTTAGATCAAACAGTGGCTGAGTGACGTTAGTCTTTTATGGAAGTCATTTTTTGACTTCATCTTGGCCTTCCAAGTGCTTTCTTGTCATAATCGATTCAAGATTCGAACTTACCTCAGAAAAAGGAAAACACATATATCGTCTACGACCCTAAGAATTAGTGGGAGGATAGGTTTTTATTGTTTTGGGGACGTTAACCACCATTAATTTCTTATTTTCCCTAAAACATAATTTGAAAAGGGAAAATTGATAATCATACTAAAATTTTAACTTGGAACATCATTACTTCTTTATAAAAATAAATAACATTTTCATTATTAAAGGAGCGGGAAAGAAAAACCACCACTAGTAACCCCTTTAGGCACAGTAGAAGCATCCAATTTTCATTACAGAATGTTCGGATTAATTCATAATTACTATGCACCACCCGTGACTTGAAAAATCAAAGGTTTAGGCGAGCCCACTACCGCAGCCTCACTAGATGCTAGCAGTAGAAAATCTCTTCACCAAGGTATGCCAAGGCTAGGCAGCGTAGCATGAACATATCAGAGGTTCATTCATGAAGTGAACCAAACTCTTGATCTCGTAGAGTGATCTATTTACCATTGCGGATGTCGGGGGAAAAATGGTAAATGTGAAATTTGAATACCTCATTTGACCAAAATTCTATCGGTAGTTTACATTAACAACAAAATTCATAGCACATCCACTTAAAAGTCGGGATATATTCGCCTTGCCGGTATAAGTTGAAGTGTTTATTCGAAATTTAGCCGGTTTTTCACTTTCTGTCACTCTATTTTTGCATATTCTTTGGAGGACGGCAGGGGATACCTTCGTAAATGAACAACGGATAAGGTTTAAGGAGCTAAGTGTTCTCTTTTCTAGGCACTGCAATGGTCGGAAAGCCGGTTGCTTTTGCACTTTATTCCACAGTTGCCCAACTTTTTGTTCATCATTTTATTTTTCATAAAGCTTCACTTTATTTATTTATTTATTATTCTTCGTAAAGTTCCAGATTTCCACTTTCATGATTTGCAGATAAGTTCTCAGAAACTTCGCAGGACTGAAAAGGTCAATGAAGGGGACTACCAATGCTGATCACCACCGGAGCAATTTAGGCGCACACCCCCTTAATATTTAAACGATTATCAAGATGAGGAGAACCTATCAAAAGAACAAGAACAACTACTAATTTATCAGCTAATATATTTCCGAAAAGTCGAAAACTAAGTGATAAAGGTTTTATGAAATCTTCTAAGATATTAATGGGTAAAATGATTGGAGCTGGTTGAATGTATTTACGATCCATACTAAATTTGACCAACTGTCCATCCTACCTCCTCTACGTTCTTAACAGCCCGTCAATTTAGCTTTAACCATATTATTGGTCCCACATTATTGGTTAATCGAGAATCAAAATGAATTTACCAATGAATCACGAAATGCTATGGTGTGTGTGTGTATATAGGATACTATCTAAAGCGAAATATTCATGAAGCTTTGCTTGATTTCCACTTCTGCACGTGTAGCCTAAATCTTAAATATATTCTATGAATGTTAATTTATTTCTCATTTTTTAATATTACCAATTTAATCATAAACATTCTGATCATTTGTCAATGTAGTCATTTCGACTGAAATCGCATAAGTGGCAGTCCAATCAATGCTAATCATTTTACATGACATGACTAATGCTAACGTGGATGATTTTTTGCAATTTTTTTTTTAAAAAGTAAAATTTTTTTCCTTTTCCTTTTTTTTTTTTTTGGCCTTTTCCTTTGTCAATTGTTAGGCCTTGGCGATGGCCAGCTTTGCAGGCCTTGGGCGAGAGTGGACCTTGCCACCTCTTTGTGGGGGTTGTGAATGCCTCGACCAATGCGGCCAACCCTTGCTAGAGGTCGGCAAGATGACCCTTGACGGCCCTCGCCAATGGCTGGCCTTTGCTGGTGATTGGTGGAGGATGAAGGGGCAAAAAAAAAAAAGAAAAGAAGAAAGCAAAGAAAGGAAAACGAAAACAAAAATTCAGAAAATTTGAAAATTAAAATTAAAATTGAACATGTCAACAACCGTCCGTGTCACAAGGACGGGTGAAAGGATTACATTGACAAATTGTTAAAAGTTTAGGACTAAATTGGCCAAATTAAAAAAGTTTGGAACTACATTGGTATCCATAAAAATAGATTTATAATTTTTTTTTTGTAATTTTTGACACTTATAAGTGTTTATCAGCAGCTTCGTCTTGAATTTATGCCAAAAGGGGTAATTATAGTTAAAGAAAATCGGCAGATTGGAAAGGGAGGGGGAGGGGGGAAAAGGGACATCGCCACACTCACCAGTGATGTCAGGAACGAAAAGACCGAATGAAGGATAATTGTTACAAAGAAATAGTTCACAATAAACGTCACTCCTCTACTTTGTATTTTAATTCCCAAGGGATTGAACGAGTACTTAATTGCTTCCTTTGCGATAGATCCTGTGTTCGAATCACAATGTGACCTTGTATTCCACTCAGAGTAATCTTTAGCTGCAAGCGATTTCAGAATGAGTTGAGTCATATCTAGAACTAATATCCTACCCTGTCGGGAACCGGTTTCCAATTTTTATAACTAGAACCTACCTTGTAGACCTTGGAACATACCTTTTCGACCCGATTCAATTCCAAGGTCTACTGGAAACCGATCTCTTTTTTTTTTCTTCTTTTTTATTCCTTGAAAAGATAAACTTTAGGAAAAAGATCCCCTTATTTACCATCGAGACAAATAGCACAACATAATAGTAGAGTAGCATAACAACGAAACGTATGGTGTACAAAACAAACAAAAATATAAATCAATTGGGAAGTGTTCAACTCATCTTTTTTTTTTGGTCAAAATAATATTCATTCACTTTATCTAGATACAAGAGAGAAACATCGAAGTAGTTAACTGCCAAATCAAAACAAAAACTCAGACAATTAAAACAAAACAAGCTTCCAGATTAACAAGTGAAATCATAAGAACAAGGTTATGGGTTATATGCTCAAAGGTTATGGGCCAACTCATTCCTTAGTCAAGCAATATGTAAGTTAAAACAACAACATAAATTATAATCCACCAAAGCAAGAATCCATAAAAGATGAAAAAACTATGGCATCTTTAGCTACATTATTGTAAAGTATCGAGACACATCGATGGCTTGAAAGAATTGAATTTTCTGAAGGAGGTGGAGATCAAACAATGCATGTCCTGGAAAAGTTTCCCTCATGTGCCTGCATTCGGTAAGTTCAGATGACGCCGCCAAAAACTATAAAAAGAACCATTCAGCTGGGAAGCAATTGCTTTGGTTGCAGGGTCTACCCTGAACCAATGCTCACCCCTAGTAATCTTAAGTGTTATATGCGCCATTTTGTTGGGAGTGGTTTACTTGTGTAAATAAAGGGGGAGGTTTGCAATGCACTCATGGTAATTAATTGAGTCGAAAGATACAAATCTTCTATGTCTGGAAAATGATAACAATTAAAACAAGAAGGATTCCACCAAAAGTCCTAAAATTTTGCATCAAGTATAATCAAGTTCTAAAAGTTTAAGATCAGTGCAATCGAATCCTAAAATTACCAGGGCGTGAGATCACCAAAGTTTTAGACCCCTGTCAAATTAAGCACGATTTCGACCTTAATCACGTAAAAAGCATATGGCTACGCTTATGGTTGTTGTTGGTTGTGGGACTTATTTCAGGAGAATTGATTGACAATACAGAACTTAATTGAGACAGAATCAAGAAATAATCTAGTTCCAAGTAAGACCCTAAGCCTCCGTTTATTTCGCAAAAATGAAATGATCGCTTATATCGCTACAAAAATTAATAAAAAAATATTATTTCATCATTTTTTTTTTTGCAAATGTTTAGACACAAACAAGGGGTGGTAATGAAAATATTTTTTATTGACTAATTATTTCAAATGATGCATGCAATTATTTTTAGGAAATAGTTTTTCGAATTATTCATTTTTCTCGAAACAAACGGAGCATAAATCAAATCATCAATCTTCAAATGAATCAAAATTCAATAATCAATCTTAGGTTCTTACAATTATGTAAAGATCACGGTCGGCTGTTTAATTTAGCCTTTTTATCATCAATTTTTTTTTTATGGAATGAGAATTAGAGTTGAGCAACTCTAGCTTTTTTTGCAACTCGATATTGCCACTTCAAATTGGCGATTTTAATCAATTTATTGAAATTAGAATAATGGATTTTCATTCTCTAATTTGAGTAATATATATATATATATATATATATATATATAACCAATCTAGATGAATGTTTATGGTTGGAAAAATTATCAAAAAAAGTTATAAACATATTGCACTTGTGCCAATTTAGTCCTAAATCTTTTTTTTTTGGCCAATTAGTCATAAACATTTATTTGTGCCAATTTAGTTCTAAACTTTTTGTATTTATGCCACCTTAATCTATCTAACCAAAAATAGATCGAAAATTGATGACGAGGACGCCGAGATCCTAAGTTGCGCCACTGGGTTGAGTGCACAATTTTTTTTTTTTTTTTTGTTATATTTTTTTTCTTTGTGATCGCAACCTCAGTAGCCCAGCCACTGGTGAGGCTGACCTCGCCCACAGCGACGGCAAGGTTGAGCCTCACTAGCCACAGAAAATTAAAAGAAAAAATAAAAATAATAAAGTGTAACAGAATATCATAAAGTATACAAAAAATTATCCATGCTAGCACCGGTGCTGCTATGTAAGAAGGCTGGTGTTAATGTTAGCAATGTTTGGCCAAAATTGGCTAGATAGACTAAATTAATACAAATACAAAAGGTTTATAACTCAATTGGTAAAAAACAAAAATTTAGGATTGAATTGACGCAATTACAATAGGTTTAGGAGAGTTTTTGGAAATTTTCCCTTTTATGATTTATATTAAGATGATAACACAATTTTTTTTTTACCATTGATAGATTTTACCAAAAAAAAAAAATCAGGTTCTAATTTCAATCAATTGTCACAATCGAGCTAATACTCATGATGGACAAACCCACGTGCTTTGTTATTTGCTTGCGGCAAGAAATCATGTTCAATATTTGGAATTTCAAATGTTTCAAATTTTCGAGAGTGAACGGTCCCATGCCGACAAAGTTAGAACTTGATCGAACACATTTCAAAGTTAGAACTTGATCGAACACATTTCAGCCTGCTAAGAAATTCACTGTACTTTATGAAATGTTCAGTCTTGATCACATCTCGTATTAAAAGTTTAGGGCTTTTTTATAATACACCCTTGTAAGATAGTGAATCTTTACATTTAGGGTGTACGTTTAAATTTCACTCCTACATCATCGACCCATTAGCCTTAGCTATTCTTAAATCACAGAAAACCTATTTTTCATGCTCATTTATTTTTCCTCTCTTTCCTTTCTGTTTCCTCTTCTCCCCATTGTCCACTGCAACTGAGGCGGCACCGCCACCGCGTCGACCTCTGGCCACCGTAGCCTCATCTGAAAATCATGATGTCTAATGGCGGAGATGAAATGGGTCGCAAGAGTCAAGCGGGTGCCGGAAGCGGTCTTTCAAATGCGGTGCTTTGGAACTCTGGCAACTGCCGCCAACGAAAAACCGAAGGAAGAATGGGAAAAAACGCGCACGAGCGAAGACCACGTGAGACTTTAGGTTGAAAAGGCAAGCCCATCGCTTTCGATAATTGGAGAAGGACCTCCTTTCAATCATCACATCCTTTTTTTTTTTTTTTTTTTTTTTTGGTATCGAAGGTGTCCGGTGCCAGCGTCCGTACGGATCGCGCACCTCGCTAACCTCCGGTAGGGCTAGCGCAGCATCCCAACCGCCACGACCCTCCTCTTAAATCAACCAGCACCCCAGCGAGGTTCGAACCAGGACCTCTCGTGAAAGGACCAGAGCGCAAACCGCTGGGCCACCGATGGGTGGGTTCAATCATCACATCCTTTGATCGTTAACAATGAAAGAAAAATTATGGTCCCTCCAATCTCCGATGAAATCCTAGCGGGTAAACGCTTGCACAGCTTTTACTCAAAAAAAAAAAAAAAGCTTGCACAGCTTGAAAGATCTACCTGACGATGAAACGTATCCAATTAAGCATCCTCATATCAAATTGATGAAAATATCGGGACTATGACACCGCTTTAACATGTCTCGTGATGGCTATTCATGTAGGACGCCTCTTTCGACGCTTCTCCACAAGATTTCGATTATCGACAAAACCCTCGTTTTCCTGATCAAATGGTGAAATTCATTGAATTATCATAGGGACCACCGTGTTGGGTAGAATATTCGTCCCGTTCTGACGTGCGATGAGGAGCATTGTATAGGATCAACTCACCATACGATCAAGTACAAAAGCAATTCCATATTCGGCCCGTTTTCGCAGATAATGACTCGGATCTTCCTTTAACCATAAAGTTAGTAAGATTTTATATGGGTCTGGAATATGATTAACCGAAAGACCAAATTCTCTTCCTCTCTGTTCTTTTTTTATGCGAAAATCGTCTCCCTCTCTCTCTCTCTTCCCGTCCTTCCTTACCCGCCGTCCACATACGTTAATTTCCAACCACATTCTTTTCTTGCTCTCTTTTCCTTGTCCTTTTACTCGGTTTTGCTCTCCGACTCTTGCTTGTGAGCGCTGACTATAAAACCTCCACCTCACTTCATCACTTCACCCACCAATCCAAAGACAGTCTCGTCCCCTCGACTCAAGCCTTAAAGAACCCGCCGTCGACACACGCACGCACTCACTCACTCACTCACTCATCCCTACATGAGGCTCCTCGTACGAGCTCCTCATGCCACTCGCTCCTCCCTCTAATTCGGACAACTTGACCGGCCTTCGCTCTTTCACTTGCAAACCGACCGTCCGAATCAGCAGGACCGGCTCTTCCCGGACCGCCCAGTTCCGGGTCAATACTGCGTCAGCGTGGCTGATCTCCGACCTGCCAAGATCGCAAGAAATGGACGGAGTATCAGGGACGCAACGACTGGGAGGGCCTCCTCGACCCGCTTGACGACACCCTCCGCCGCGAGATCCTCCGCTATGTGCGAGTTTGTGGAGGCTGCCTACCACTTCCTTCGACTTCGACCCCTCTTCCCCGACCTACGGCACCTGCAAGTACCCCCGGAACTCGCTCCTGGCCCGCTCGGCATCCCTGAGACCGGGTACCGGCCGGCTCACGAGGAACCTGCGCGCCACGTGCGTGTCCAGCTGCCGCGCTGGGCCGGGATAGCTCCCGGCTGGATGTCCACCCGGTCCAGCTGGATCGGCTACGTGGCCGTCTGCCAGGACCGAAGGGAGATCCAGCGCCTTGGGAGGCGCGACGTGGTGATCGCCCTCCGCGGCACGGCACGTGCCTCGAGTGGATAGAGACCTGCGCTCCACCTTGACGTGCCTCCATGACATCACGACGGTACGGAGGACAACACGCCGATGGTGGAGAGCGGCTTCCTGAGGCTATACACTTCGAGGACTGCTAATTTCCCAAGCCTACGGGAGATGATAAGCGAGAGATCGCGCGGATTGTCGAGACCTACGGCGATGAGCCGCTCAGCCTGACTATCACGGGGCACAGCCTCGGCGCAGCCCTCGCCACGCTGGCTGCCTACGACATCAGCTCCACTCTGGAGGGGGCGCCGATGGTGACCGTCATGTCTTTCGGGCGGGCCACGCGTGGGGAACCGGAGCTTCCGGCGCCACCTGGAGAAAAGCGGGACCAAGATCCTACGCATGGTCAACTCCGACGACCTAGTCACCAGACTAACCGGGCTTCGTCGTCGAGGACGGCGACGGCGACACGTCAGCAGACGAGAAGTCGATCCACGTGGCGGGTATGCCACGGTGGTTTCAGAAGAGCGTGCAGGACGCGCGCTGGGTTTACGCTGACGTGGGACAGGAGCTTAGGCTAAGCAGCAGAGAATCGCCCTACCTCCGATGAAGGGAACATGGCCACGTGTCACGAGCTCAAGACGTATCTCCATCTCGTGAACGGCTTCGTCAGCTCACGTGTCCTTTCAAGTCAACGGCTAAAAAGATGCTAAGCATGCAATGCCGATGGTAAATATTAATGCGATAGAACCAGCACTGGACATAGGCGTAAATAGTGGACCTGAAGGGTCTCCCTTCCTTAACAATCACCAATATTCAACGACAGTGAAAGAAGAAACTAAAGGAAAGATTTCCCTTCCTATTTTGATTGGAGTGAGATGAAATAGAGCATACATTATTTTGCCAGCATCCTTTTTTTTTTTTTTTTCCCCTTTTGGATAATGCCGTTGCATGGGTTCGTCGCCCGTGTCATCCTTGAGATCTCGTATCGCGAAATTCGTCTCGCGATTTGTTTGATGTCAGGGTTCGAATCACTTGAGATTATTGGCTCTTTTGGATTCGGAGGAGTCGTGTAATTTCCGCTGTACGAACATACGTGCAGTAAAAATGCTCCATTTGTTTTTTGCAGAAATGAGAAATGTTTTTCCTAGTCAGCAGAAAACTTATGCTTAGATTCGGGGAAATGATTTTATCACAAAACTATTTCTCGCAATATGACAAGGTATATACACTTGGACTTGAAACTCTATGGTGAGCATGAGAGCCCCAACGGTGGTTCTCGGTGTCCAAGACAGGTCTCTAGCGCTCGAGCCTTGGTCGTCGAGGCCCCGGAGCCTGCGCCCATGTCCGTCAAGGCCAAACCCAAGACCCAGTGCTCATGCTTGATGCCTCGGCACCTAGGCCCCCGGTCCACAAAAATCGAGCATGAGAACCTAGTATCTGAGCTCGAATCCCCAACACCCAAGCTTAGGTTCACAAAGTTGTGCTTAGATCCTTGGCGTTCAGGCTTGGATCCTAGGTACTCGATCCATGATCTGTCGAGCCGAGGCCCAAGACCCCTGTGCCAATGCCCGGGACCATCGAGGCCGAGCCCAGGACCCTGGTGCCCACGATCGGGTCCATCAAGGTCGAGCCCGAGACCTAGGTGCCTGTGCCTTGATCCCTAGCATCCAATTGGGGTCCGTCAAGGTCGAACCTGAGGCTCGATACTTGTATTCGATTCTCTGGCTACTCATGCATAAGTTACTAGGGCCTGAATAGTATATATTTATTTGAAAAAAAAATCAAATTAGAATTGCCATACCAGACGATGAAAACTATTTCCTATTTTATTTTTAGTTTCATCAAACACCGAAAAATATCGTCATTTTTTATTTTGAAAAAATTTTTTTTAAAATGTGTTATTTTTCTCGAGACAAACAGCTTGCAGAATAAAAGGGTCAATCGGTTGAGATCACCATATCAAAGAACGATTAGTAAGCATTGCCTAAAATAGACTCCAAACGTGTGGACAAGATTGATAGTTTGCGCAATTCAGGGTGCCTGCATATCCTCACGTTGAAAATGGAGCGGAAGTACTTATGAGCTGTCAAAACTTCGTAACGTGATGGACACTGGCGAGACTGACGTACCGTGTACTTACGTGGGTCTCTCATGGCCGGCGTTCTGAACAAAGCAGAGAGAGAAAAAAGTCGGAGAAAGTCGGCCATAGCTCCCTTCACACGTCGATCGCACAAGAAAACTGTTCACCGACGAATGTACAACTTCCGTATATATATAAAAGTTCATAAGAAAAAATCATCTAATTTAATGATACGCTTATTATACGGATAACAGTTCAGTCTTAAAATTTTCAACTTTTTAATCTAGTTTGAATCATTCGCGTGAAATTCCAATAAAGTCTTTCCGATCAATTTACGTCGAAATCGCCGACCTGACGGGACTGTCCTACGTAGCACACGGCCGTGTCAACGATTCTCGACGAAAATAGTCCGGAAGAACAACATTGAAATTTCCGCAAGAGTTTAAGATTGCATTTGCAATGAGCTCCATCCATCGAGAATTCCCTTCATTTAGTGTGTCCTGAAAAAAGAAAAAAAAAAAGAACTGGTCCCCCAACCACTTAAATCCACAATGATTCCTCGTACGTATGTGCGCTCCGTGCATGTGAAATGCGTGGATGCCATGTGGTGTCTTCTCTCTCTTCTTTCGAAGTTGTTTCCGTTCTGGCGCTTCTCTTCCCTTCTCTCGCTCAGCCCTCCTCCGAGCCCACCGGAGCCTTCAATTCCTCTGTAAGATGTTTTCCTCGTTAGAGACGATTATAATATTTTTCTCGATTCTTCGTATCTCTTACAGTTGCGAGTACATCTAATTTCGATTGTGCATGTTGTTGACTAATGTGTTGTCTTAGATAATAATCTAAAATGATCACCACCTTGTGTTCACTCAAACTACTCCTTTTGAGGCATTGCCTTGCGTGGATGAGGTTAGTTGTTACAAATGGTATCGGACCAAGATCCCCTCCGTATATGTGCAGTTCGTGGATGGACCAGGCCCATATGCAACCCAACAAGGGTGGAAGAGGATCGTTAGGGTCGAGAGGATTCGGAGAAGGTGTGGCTCCTGCTGGACATCCTGGATAGCGGAAGCTTAACTGTGTGGTAATATAGAACTATTACGGAACTCAAAACGAATGATATATGGGTTTCAAATATGCCTTGATCACGCAATGCCCAGAGATGGGATGGCAGATAGGTTCCCCGCAAACATAAACCAGTTCCAAAGCATTTTAAAGCCGAGCAGTGCAATGAGCCACAACCAAAGTGAACAACAATTTGCCAGCGCTCGAGCGGGGCTTCTTATGGCGGTGGCTCTGATCCCAAATCACCTTGATATGGGCCATTGCGTCAATAGACAAGCCTCGTGCAACCTTAAACTAGCACAGCGTACTTTAATCAAGTCAGGAGAGCGTGAGTGAGCTGCGACCGAAGCGGACATATCGTGCCGGCGCCTGGCGGTGCTCCCTACGGTTGTATCGGAGCTATATATGTCTTCGTATTGCCTTGATATGCTGGTGTCCTAGTTCTCGCGACACCTCTTGGCTACTGGTGTCTAATTTGAGTTGGCTACCATGAGTTAATTAATAAAGTCTTGCAAGGGTGGTGCTGGGTTGACATGCCTGTCCTATTGCGTATGAAAATGGGGACTTATGTAGAAGAAAAATGGTGACAAGCCGGACATTTCTTCCCACAAAAAGGAGGAGTTCCTATTCAGGAAGGCTAATTTATTTCGGAAAGCATGCGAGACATCACCGTCTTCCTCAACAAGCTCGTCAGCTTGAGAAGTTCTTTTTACAAAGGACAACGACCCACCCTCATAATCGATATCGTTTTCCTCTTGTGAAGTCCTAGTATTCGACTCGGGCGCATCGTGACAAGTTGACACCGAACTATTCAACTTCTTTTTCCATCTATTTGAAGAGGGAAGAGGAATCCTTCTCGTTTGAGGAGGTACATTGCACTCGGTTTATTTGACTCTTACTTGTCTCTTCCAAACTTGCAATGTCCCAAGAACAAGGGGGAAGTTTCCCTTTTACTCAATCCGAGGCTTGGTTGTTTTTTTGTGGGGTGGTGTTTGTGTGGCGGGGTTTGGTGACAAATGAAATGTGGAAAACGCCTTCGGATGGTGACACAAGAAAGTGGACCACATGAGAAAATATATGGTGAGCAAACTGCACACTGGACAGAAGCTGACCACACTTCACAAACAGTTTCCTTCCATCACGTCATCATTGCCCACGTGGAAGCTTTTTCCAGCAGTAGCAACTCTCTGCATAAATAGAAGCCGACCGTTGCTTATGCGGGGATTCACCGTCGAGACCTTACTAGACTATGATTTTAGAGTAGAATCTAAAATTTAAAACCGAGAAAAGGGGTAATTATTCGATTTCAAATTCTAAAATTTGTATGTTAGGTTTAAGTTTTAAAAATAGAGAATATATTTCAATGGACAAGAACCTGGAATCTATAACAAATTTTGTACTTTTCTTGGTATATACATGGCATCTAATAATAAATGTTACTATGAAACCGTTAGTTTGAGTTTCTGTTCTAACAATATTTGTGACTGAAATTTTTTACTTTGTTAATGTTTCCTATTAATTCTTGTGTCTAAATATGAGTTATGGTCAGTTTTAATTATAACATTAAGTGATAATCATAAAGATAATGATTCACTATAATAGTTCAATAAGAATATATGTTAAACGATCGTGGGACCTCTACAGGATATATTCTAGGTTCTAGGATATATGAGTCGCGACCCTCTAAAAAATTTTAAATTGCAAAGGGGTTAACGGATTATTAGGTTAATTAGATTTGACTAACCTAACGCGGACCCTCCCAAGCCCTACCGAATCGCAACTTGGTTTTTTGTTTAAATGATTTGAAATTTGGAGTCGCCACTAATCGTTCTTGGTAGGTCGATTAGAAACCTAAATAAATTACGGGAGAACTAATTTATTCCTGCGAACCAGAGATTATGAGCTCGGGGACTTGGTTACATTAGTTAATTAAAACTAATGCCCTTTCGGTACCTTAATTTCATGGATATCCTAATTCGGCAACTCAGGCTTGGTTATTCCTAAGGCTCTAGTAGGGTATTCTCTTTTGTGTTTTCACTTTTAAATAGGATGCATAGATGGTATATATTTTTATTTGTATATTTTTTTAAGTGTTTAAAGATTCCCTGAAGTCGAAAGAGGGAGTGTGTTAACGACTTCTGTGCAGTATTACGACCTACTCATCTTTGGGTCTGATGATTCAAAAATTAAATTATAGGAAGTACATGACAGTGAATAAACCTTCAATGGGAGGCCTAGCATTGGCTTGGCTCTTCCTTTGGGATTTAAGGTACAGGTATTAAGTTGCAAGTATTTAAAACTACTGTAAGTAAAAACCTCCAATGGGAGGCTAAGCATTGGCTTGGCTCTTCCCTTTGGGATTTAAGGTACAAGTATTTAAGTTGCAGGTATTTAACTACTGTAAGTAAAAACCTCCATGAGAGGCTAAGCATTGGCTTGGCTCTTCCCTTTGGGATTTAAGGTACAGTATTTAAGTTGCAGGTATTTAACTACTGTAAGTAAAAACCTCCAATGGGAGGCTAAGCATTGGCTTGGCTCTTCCTTTGGGATTTAAGGTACAGGTATTTAAGTTGCAGGTATTTAACTACTGTAAGTAAAAACCTCCAATGGGAGGCTAAGCATTGGCTTGGCTCTTCCCTTTGGGATTTAAGGTACAGGTATTTAAGTTGCAGGTATTTAACTACTGTAAGTAAAAACCTCCAATGGGAGGCTAAGCATTGGCTTGGCTCTTCCCTTTGGGATTTAAGGTACAGGTATTTAAGTTGCAGGTATTTAACTACTGTAAGTAAAAACCTCCAATGGGAGGCTAAGCATTGGCTTGGCTCTTCCCTTGGGATTTAAGGTACAGGTATTTAAGTTGCAGGTATTTAACTACTGTAAGTAAAAACCTCCAATGGGAGGCTAAGCATTGGCTGGCTCTTCCCTTTGGGATTTAAGGTACAGTATTTAAGTTGCAGGTATTTAACTACTGTAAGTAAAAACCTCCAATGGGAGGCTAAGCATTGGCTTGGCTCTTCCCTTGGGATTTATGGTGCAGATATTTAAATTGCGGATGGACTTTGTCCTCTCCATTCTGGGGTACGAATTCTTTAAAATGAAATACAACGAATTGATTCAACAATTTGAAATTTGTGCGCGCTTGTGGACTCCTCCAAGCCGATTTTGTGCTTCCATAGGGTTGACCATTGATATAGAGCTGCGGCTTCCTGACATAAAATAGAGTGAAGTGTCAGTATACAAAATATGTGCTAATCTGCACCTAAAACCAGAAGAGTGGAAAGAGTACTTATCTCCCGTTTTTTTGGGAGGGATTTCTATAATTGATTTTCGCTCTCTATGTTCCCAATATAGAGAGTTTCTTTTGAATTAAGAGGGACTTTTAGTCACAGATCAGGTGAGAAATCGGTGGACAGCTTAGGAGCTTGTCTGGGCCGATTTTGCATCTCTACGAGATTTTTGCTGTTGACATAGAGATATCCTTCTCCTGACATAAAATATGGGAAAAAATGGGAGATGGAGAAAGTGTATACAATTTGTGCTAATTTGCGAGTAAAACCATAAATAAATGAATAAATAAAAACACTTAGCTCGAATTTGCTTGCTCGTTGACGAGGATGAACTCTTGATTTATATTGATCGATGAAGGAATTTGTGATGATAACCCCTAGCTTTAAACTCCCATCATCTTCAAAATTCTCTCTCTTTTGGTATTTTCTTTCTCTCAAATTTTTCTTCAATCTCCCAAAACTCTCTCAAACATCCAAAATTTTCTCTCCAAAAAATTCCCCTCTCAAGCTCACTTCTTCCTCCTTTTATAATCTACTCATCTATCTCCCATTCTAATTTTTCCACTAACTCTATCTCCAATTCTAATTTCTCCACTAACTCTTCTTCATTTTCATCTTCCATTCTCCATCTCTATCTCACATTCTAATCTCTCCACTAACTCTTCTTCATCTTCATCTTCCCTTCTCCATATTTATCTCCCATTCTAATTTCTCCACTAACTCTTCTTCATCTCCATCTTCCCTTCTCTATTCTTCCATTCTAATTTCTCTACTAACTCTTCTTCATCTCCATCTTCCCTTCTCTATTCTTATCTTATTTTCTCCATCTATTCTTCTCCAACTTCTCTTCTTCATCTCCTCTTCTCCATCTTCCCTTCTCTATTCTAATTTATCCACTAACTCTTCTTTTGTTATTTGTAAAATAATCCTTCAAGAGTTAGGTATTTGCACTCTAGTCCTTGAATTTTAAGTATTTACAATTCAGTCCATGAAAAAATATATTTCTTTAAGTCCAAATCTCCTCACAATTTTTGACACACCAAAATTTACCACATGTCAAATTTAAGCTCATTTCTTGCCGCTGAAAATAATGCAGAATTTAATTAAAGCCCTTTTGCAAAATTGAGTCATTCTGGGTATAATTGAGCCAAGATGAAAATTTAAAATATTAGAAGACAATGTCACAACTCATAAAAAGTGAAAATTAAAAATAAGTTGACTCAAATTAAATTTTTTTAGGCCCGATTCGAGATTATACTCGTGAAGGAACACGTGACTCGAATTGGATTTTCTGAATTTGCGATAGCCAATATGAAAATAGATTTAAAAAAAAAATATTAACTATCTTTGTGTATTTTTTTTGGCTCAAATGTTATTTTTCCAAAATTTTCAAGTATTTTTGTATTTTAAAAAAAAAATTAAAAAAAAAATATATAAAAATTGAAAATTTATTTTTTGTTCAAAAATGGTTGCCTAGGCTTGGCCAAGGCTTCCAAAGTTGATTTTGCAATTTTCTCATTTTTATTTATTTTTCATGAATTTTCGAAAATAAAAATACTAAAAAATACTAAAAATATGAAAAATCATTTTTTGGTCAAAATTAGTTCTCTAGACTTGGCCAAGGTCTCCAAAGTAATTTTTCAATTTTATGAATTTTTATGGATTTTTCAAAAAATAAAAATGCCGAAAAATACTGAAAATTTTTAAAAGAGAAAAGATGATTAAAAATCAGGTGTCAACAGCTGCCCCTCTTTGAAAGGAAGCTCGGCAGAGGTTTATTTCAAAGACGAGATGACACCTGAATCCTAATCGACTCAACACAATGAAATAAAAAGAGTCGTGACATGAATGTTCCACTGAAAATGAAATGAGAACCTAAGGATTCGTTATAAGAAAACCTTAGGGTGGTTGAATTTGAACCCGTATGGTAGGTCAACCCATGATAGATTCCTAATGAAAGGATTCTACTTATTAAATTTTGACCCGTATGGTGGGTCGTACCATGGTAGATTCCTAATAAAAGGATTCTACTGATTTAAAAATTGAATTAAAATTTGACCCGTATGGTGGGTCGTACCATTTGACCCGTATGGTGGGTCGTACCATGGTAGATTCCTAATAAAAGGATTCTACTAATTAAATTTCATTGAGATTTGACCCGTATGGTAGGTCACCCCATGAAACTGCCTGTAAGAAGGACTTGTGCCTGTAGAAAGGACTTTGTTCTGTTCAAAAGGACTTGATGACCATGAAGAAAGGACTTGACACCTAAGGAAATAAGGAGAGTGCCTGAGATCTGATCTCCATGCCTCTCTATGTACTTGTGATCCAAATCTGTAAGAAGCTCCTATGAAGTGAGGGAAGATAGAGAGGCCTGCGATTTGCCTGCTCATTGTATGGCTGTTGCCTTACAAATGCTCCACTGAAAGTGGAATGAGAACCTAAGGATTCGTTATAAAAAAAACCTTAGGGTGTTGAATTTGAACCCGTATGGTGAGTCAACCCATGGACTTTCCTAATAAAAGGATTTATGATTAAAAGGACTTGGTTTGCCTGTAAGAAGGACCCCATGGTTGCCTGTAAGAAGGACTTTATGCCTGTAAAAGGACTTGATTTTGCCTGTAAAAAGGTCACTTGAAAATGCCTGTAAGAAGGACTTTGTGCCTGTAAGAAGGACTTGGTTTGCCTGTAAGAAGGACTTGATTTGCCTGTAAGAAGGACTTTATGCCTGTAAGAAGGACTTATTTTGCCTGTAAGAAGGACTTGATTTGCCTGTAAGAAGGACTTTGTGCCTGTAAGAAGGACTTATTTTGCCTGTAAGAAGGACTTGATTTGCCTGTAAGAAGGACTTTGTGCTTGTAGGAAGGACTTTGTGCCTGTAGAAGGACTTGGTGCCTGTAGGAAGGACTTTGCGCCTGTAGGAAGGACTTTATGCCTGTAAGAAGGACTTTGTGCCTGTAAGAAGGACTTTTTGCCTGTAAGAAGGACTTTGTGCCTGTAAGAAGGACTTTGGTGCCTGTAAGAAGGACTTGATGCCTGTAAACGGTGCCATTCTGAGAATCTGGGGAGACCAGGAATCCTGCAGAAGCTCAAACCCAATTTAACCTACCATGAAGGGTGCCTGTATATGCCGCTCTGGATTCGAGCACCCTGAGAATCGTCAGAATTCATTCTCTTGAAAGGTTCAGGGCGAAGATATATTTACCTGAGGATTTGGAAGAAACGCCTAGTGGTTTCTGGATAACTAGGCTTGTTCATTCAACTCGAACATTGGGAACGTGTCACCCCGGACATGTGGGCGGGTCGAGTAAATTGGGGAGTCTACTCCTTACGTCAAGGAATGGTTTATCTCGGACTTTGCCCCTGCACAATGAAGTGCAAGGGTGAAGGAGTCGAGTGAATTTTAAAGGATTTGGGCTTGTTTAATGTTGACAACTGTCATGGTCGTCGGTCGAATGTCCCTGCAAGAAGGAAATCAGAAAGGTTATCTTTAAAACCAAATGAGTTAAGGAAGATATACTCTCCTTTTCAATTCAGGGTTTTCCATCAATTTGCCCCATTTTCATCAGGACGGATCTCATCAGATGATCACCATTTTTTTTTGGGGTTGTCTCCCTTGACATGTTAATGTTATAAACATTCCCCTCCATTTTGAATGCCTCGCATGGCTCCTTTACCAGCTTCGCTGGGTTGATTTTCCGTCGACCTTTGTTGGACAATTCGGTCTTGTTCGTCGACTATTCTGCCTTCTGCAAAAAGAAATTTGCAAAAATTTGTCTTATTTATTTACAATATTCACAACATTTCCCAACCTTGGGATCGAACTCGGGGCGTTTCGGATCACTGTCATTCCCTCATGCCATCAGGCCCACGAGGCCATAGGCGTCCATGAAGGCTCTCTTTTAATGTAAGAGCCAATTTTTGCTGACATAATCTTATCATGTTGCATCGGATAAACTCCCTTTTACGACGCCATCTGACAATTTCCTTTGGTTGGAAAACGAGTATGCTAACAGGTAACTCAGCTCGTAGACTCCTTTTCTTCGTAATCTTCTAGCCTGGATAATGTTATTTGGGTTGTTTTCTCCATCTGGGTGTTCCTCTTAAACCTGCAATATAGAGAAAGTGATGCAAGTGTATGCATGTATGCATGGAATGTATGTAGTGGCCTTCAATGTGGCTCAGACACCTATGAGATATGAAGACTGATCCGATCTTTATCTTATTCAAGGGTAATATTTCTTGACAGCATCTGCATTTACAGGACTTGCCAATTCCTCTTCATCCATATTTATGAGAATTAAAGCACCGCCGGGTAGAACTTTCTGTACTACATACGGACCCTCATAATTCGGTGCGAACTTGCCCCCGGGATGAGGAGCATTGGGGAGCGCCTTCTTCACAACTAAATCCCCGACTGTAAAGTTTCTGAGTTTCACTTTGCGGTTGAATGACTTTGCTACCCGCTTTTGATACGCCTGTCCATGACAGATAGCCTTCACTCGTTTCTCATCAATCAGATTCAGTTGCTCATGCCTCTGCCGGATCCATTCGGCCTCTGAAAGTTTCGCTTGGGCTAATATTCGTAAGGAAGGGATCTCAACTTCCACAGGAAGGACGGCCTCCATGCCATATACTAAAGAGTAAGGCGTTGCCCCGGTTGAAGTCCGAATTGAAGTTCGGTATGCCATTAACGCGTATGGCAATCTCTCGTGCCAATCCGGAAGTTCTCTGCAGTCTTAGCCAAGATTTTCTTAATATTCTTATTCGCCGCTTCCACAGCTCCATTCATTTGTGGGCGGTAGGGAGAAGAATTAAGGTGTCTGATCTTGAATCGATCTAAAAGATCATCCACCACCTTGTTGTTCAGGTTGGATCCATTGTCTGTAATAACGGCTTGGGGCGTCCCATACCTCGCAATGATGTCCCGCTTGATGAACTTTGCAACGTTTTTGGCTGTAACGTTCGCATACGAATTGGCCTCGATCCATTTGGTGAAGTAATCGATTGCCACCAAGATAAAACGGTGTCCGTTTGAAGCTTTAGGGTTAATCGGCCCGATCATATCGATTCCCCACATTGAAAACGGCCAAGCCTCAGACATTTGATGTAGTTCATTTGGGGGAGCGTTGATCCTGTCCCCATACACCTGACACTGATGGCAAGATCTCACGTGTCGGTTGCAATCTGACTCCATGGTCATCCAATAGTAACCGAGTCTCATGATCTTCCTGGCGAGGAGATGGCCGTTCATGTGCGGTCCGCACTCTCCTTCATGAATCTCCTGCATGAGTAAGTTTGCTTCCTTAGCGTCTACGCACCTTAATAGGACCAAATCGAACGACTTCTTGTACAGCGTCTGACCACTGAGAAAGAACTTCGTAGCCATCTTGGCTATGTACTTTCTATCCCCCATTTGGCTCCCTGGAGGATATTCTCCATTCAGCAAGTAATTCTTAATGTCCTGATACCAGGGTTGGCCATCAAACCCTTCTTCGATCACCATGCAGTAAGCCGGTTGTTTAATAATGTCGACCCTCAATGGCTCGATGTCTAAGCCTTCCGTTACTTGCAGCATGGACGATAGGGTAGCCAAGGCGTCCGCAAAATGATTCTGGGTTCTCGGTAGGTATCCAAAATCGATCTCCTCGAACTCCTCAATCATTTCCTCTAAGAACCTGTGATAAGGGATGAGCTTAGAATCTTTAGTTCTCCATTCGCCTTGGGTCTGCAGGATGATTAGCATGGAGTCCCCATATACTTGCAGCCTCTTTACTTTCATGGTGAGAGCTAGCTGCAGCCCTAGGATGCAGGCTTCGTACTCGGAAATATTGTTGGTGCATGGAAATGTCAGCTTTGCAGCGACTGGATAATGTTGTCCCTCAGGGGATATTAAAATTGCCCCAGTTCCAGACCCCGCGAGGTTTACAGCACCGTCAAAATACATTGTCCATTTATCCTCGGACAAGTTTGAAATGTGATCCTCTGACTTCTCGTCACTTGGGATACTAAGCCCCTGGGCATTTTCAGCTAACATATCTGCTATGGCTCGTCCCTTAACGGATTTCTGAGTTGAACTCCTAACGTCGAATTCTGATAGGAGGACCTGCCATTTAGCCAGTTTCCCAATTAAGGCTGGCTTTTCTAGGAGATATTTTATCGGGTCGTTCTCTGTGACCAGCTGTATGTGGTGATGAAGGGTATATTGCCTCAACCTGTGTAGCACCCATACCAACGCAACGCAAGTCTTCTCGATGGTGGGGTAATTCATCTCCGATGCAGTGAATTTCTTGCTCAGATAATAAATTGCCCGCTCCTTGCCATCTTCAGGGCTTGTTTGGGCCAACAGAGCCCCTAGGGATTCTTGATGGACAGTAAGATACAGGGTTAACGGAAAACCTGACATGGGAGGCACCAAAACTGGTGGCGAGACGAGGTAACTTTTGATCTTTTCCAGAGCTTGGTGACACTCAGAATCCCATTTCACCTTGGCACCTTTCTTTAGCAGCTTAAAGAATGGTTTTGCAACTTCAGATAGTTGACAAATAAACCTGGCGATGTAGTTCAGCCGCCCCAGCAAACTCCTCACTTCCTTAACTGTCGTAGGGACCCCGAGGTCTAATATCGCTTTGACTTTAGAAGGGTCTATTTCAACTCCTCGGTTGCTCACCATGAACCCAAGAAGCTTTCCTGATCGTGCCCCAAATATGCATTTGGCGGGGTTTAGCTTCAATCTATATTTCCGAAGTCGTTCGAACAGCTTTCTTAGTATTTGGATGTGATCATATCCGGGTTTAGACTTCGCGATCATATCGTCGACGTATACCTCTATCTCCTTATGCATCATATCGTGGAACAAAGCTACCATGGCCCTTTGGTAGGTTGCCCCTGCATTTTTCAAGCCGAAAGGCATAACTTTATAACAGAAGGTGCCCCATGGCGTTATGAACGAGGTCTTAGCCTTGTCTTCTTCCTTCAAAAGAATCTGGTTGTACCCAGAGAATCCATCCATGAACGAGAACATATCAAAACCGGCGGTGCTATCGACCAAGACATCGATGTGTGGGAGAGGAAAGTCATCTTTCGGGCTTGCCTTATTCAGGTCGCGATAATCTACGCAGACTCTGACTCTCCCGTCCTTCTTCATCACCGGGACAATATTAGCAACCCATTCGGGATAAGCGATCACCTCAATAAATCCCACCTTAAGCAGTTTCATCACTTCTTCTTCGATCTTTTTGGATAACTCCGGTTTTGTGCGTCGAAGTTTTTGCTTCTTAGAGGGAACATTCGGATCTGTTGGGAGCGAGTGTTCAACGATGCTTGGATCCAAACCCGGCATATCTGCATAGGACCAGGCGAACACATCCTGATATTCCCTGAGGAGTTCAATAAACCGAGACACTTCTGACGAAGACAGCCTTCCTCCGATTTTTACTTCTTTCAAGTTCTCAGAATCCCCCAGGTTGACTGTAATGGTTTCCTCTGTCGTTAAGGGTTTATGTTCCTCATATCTGCTCCAATCCCTTCTGACATCACTGGTATCGTCATCACATTCCTCCTCAATTCCATAGGAGAAGTCATCGATACGGTCTGAGCTACATAATAACCTGTTATGCATATGAGGGATGGTATGCCTGAAATGTCACAAGCATGGTCAGTATTTTGCTGGTACTAATAAAGATGCATGAATTTCTGAAAACACTTTGAAAAATGAAGAAAAAGGAGGGGGAACTGGTCCTCGTCTCATTGGACGTCCTCGCTCTCCTAAAAGATTTTTCAGGAAAACAGGGATCATGTGGCAAATCAGCCCTCAAACTTCAAAGATTTGAAGTCAAGTATCATCATCGGGCCAATTTATCGTTCCACATGTCCTTAACAAAACTCATGGGACTTTTATTAGATGGGAAATGGACCGCGTTACAGCTTACACTACTTGGACCGACGGTCGGAGATCCAAGGGTGGTTTTCAGAAAAGGAAAATGCATTGCTAAGGAATGAAAACATTATGCAGAAATCTAAATGCAGGAATTGAAATGCATCAAGGGAAAAGAAAGAGAAGGCTTCTTTACACAGGCTGGCTGGAGTCCTCATCAAGCCGTTCGATGATGACGTTGACGATGTCTTCTAGAAATGGGTTAGACAGATCAGGCTCAGCTGCGTTTTGAACAGTTTCATCTGCCAGCATCTTAGGACGCTTGGAGAAATACTGGGCCAGCGGACTGCCGATCACGCTAGCTCTTCCCTTCCAAGGTCCGGAGCCAATGAACGAGCCAACTCTGCCTCCTTGGCTTCCACGGCCTCGATACTGGCCTCTGCCTCGGCGTCCACGATAGCCTGTCGAAATGAAGCTACTACTGAATCCACCAGTATATCCTAGGCCTGATCGGTGCTCGTTCGTGTCTAACTGCAATGGTGACCGGATCCCTTGACCATTCTTCCCCAGCCCGCATCCAGGGACAAACCCGTATGCCAATAACATCTTCCCGGGGCTAGAGTGTATTGGGAAGGTGCAGGAACTCTCTTCCTAGTCCCAGGAGGTGCGTGCGTAACTGCCACTAATTCGAGAGAGTGGTAGCTTGCTTCCTCCTTGCGTTCCGGCTCTATATAGGGGATCGCGCTCTTCTGGTATGTAGCAAAATCCATCTCTCCATGCACGGTTACCACTTTCCCGTCAACCACGAATCGAACCTTCTGGTGTAGGCTAGAAGGCACTGCGCCTGCCGTATGAATCCAGGGCCTACCCAAAAGCAGCCCGAAGGCACTCGGGAGATCCATAACCTGGAACCCGATAGAGAACTCCACGGGTCCAATGAAAATGTCCAGCTCGATTTCGCCAACCACGTCTTTCCTCATTCCGTCGAAGGCTCTGATGGTGGCCTTAGAAGTGCGGATGAGCTCCTCGTTTATACCCAAATTTCTGAGTGTGGCTAACGGGCATATGTTGAACGCAGACCCGTTATCAATCAGCACATGGGAGATCTGTTTGCCATGGCTCCTTGCCGATATGTACAAAGCCTTGTTATGGGCCCAGCCATCAATAGGAACATCCTCATCTGAGAAGGATATCTGGTCTCTCAGTAGTATGGTCCCCACGAAGTCCTCCAACTGCACCTCGTTGATAGTTTCTGGTACGTGCACTTCATTCAGTACCTTCATCAGTGCATTCTTGTGCTTCTCCGAGTTGGTAAAAAGATCCAGTAGTGATATCTGGGCTGGCATTTTCCTCAGTTGTTCTATGACTTCGAACTCACTTGTCCTGACAATGGACAGTGCCTTCTCTGCGTCTTCTCTCGTCACTTCTCTCCTTTCAGGTTCCCCTTCCCTCGGTGCGTAGCACCTACCGGACCTCATGACTGCGTCTATCTCGCTTGTTCCGTAGTCCCAAGGGACAGCTCTGGGGTTGTAATCTGCCGGTGGAGGGACCTTTATCACGATCTTTTCAACTTTTCCATCATGCTGTGCCTTCCTGTCCTCCAGCTTAAAACCAGATAGGGAGATGACCGTGCGTTCAGAGGAACTACTCTTAGTGTCCCCCCATTTGTCCACCTCATCTAGCCTGATTACAAAGGGGCCTTTGACTCTACTACTGCAACTAGATCATCTTCATTGGTCGTGCAAGGTGGTTCCTCGGCCATTAATTCCAACTCGTCCATGTCATTCTCATCCCATATAGCGTTCACTTTCTCATGATCCGGTAGGGGATTTTGTTGCACATTTGGTCCCGTCTTATCAAACTCCAATACTCCTCCATCTATCAGTGCCTGCACCTTGTATTTGAGCACGAGACAGTTATCTACGTTGTGCCCTTTTTCGCCCATGTGATAGGCGCACGACTGGGCCTCGTTGAACCCAGGGAATCTTGGCAGATTCGGTCTCAGGGGTTCCTTGGCGACTAGGCGCCCTTCCAGCAGCATCGGTAACAGCTTCGATAGCGGACGAGGTAATGGAGTAAAAGACGGTGCGGTTCTTCTCTTAGCCTCGAACTTCTTTGGAGCCGGTCTGATGAGCCACCTTGGGTAGGGGTGGATTCTGAAAACTTCTTTGGTCTCGGTGGGTTTGGCACAAAAGCGACATCGCCTGCATTCTCCCTTTCTCTCTTGGCTGGATATGGCCGCTTGAATGACGGCTCTGGTACACGTTTCTCCCTTAGAGCCCACTCATGACGCTCAGCTACCCTGATAAGGTGTGCAAAAGTTTGACAACCTGAGGTATTAAGCTTCTCGAAGTACTCGAGCGGTAGTGTCTTCAAAAACAAATCCACCAACTCCTCCTCCGGGATGGCTGATTTGACTTGGGTAGCTATCGCTCGCCACCTCTGGGCAAAAATACGTATAGACTCATTCCTTCCTTTCAAGGGTATCTCTCTGGTAACACACCGGCGTTTGGTGACATGAACGAGTAGGAGTGTTAACCTGGGATAAGTCCTGGAATGTGAAGGGTCGTGGTCTAGTTGAAACGAGGTGATTCTGTAACCCATGGAGGAGGGAAGTGTGGCGAGCGATAGGGCTACCCAGTCACATCAGCCATCCCTTAGGAGGGTTGGTGGATTTTGTTTTTGAGACAAACTACGCTCGAGTACTTCGAGAAGCTTAATACCTCAGGTTGTGTCAAACTTTTGCACACCTTATCAGGGTAGCTGAGCGTCATGAGTGGGCTCTAAGGGAGAAACGTGTACCAGAGCCGTCATTCAAGCGGCCATATCCAGCCAAGAGAGAAAGGGAGAATGCAGGCGATGTCGCTTTTGTGCCAAACCCACCGAGACCAAAGAAGTTTTCAGAATCCACCCCTACCCAAGGTGGCTCATCAAGACCGGCTCCAAAGAAGTTCGAGGCTAAGAGAAGAACCGCACCGTCTTTTACTCCATTACCTCGTCCGCTATCGAAGCTGTTACCGATGCTGCTGGAAGGGCGCCTAGTCGCCAAGGAACCCCCGAGACCGAATCTGCCAAGATTCCCTGGGTTCAACGAGGCCCAGTCGTGCGCCTATCACATGGGCGAAAAAGGGCACAACGTAGATAACTGTCTCGTGCTCAAATACAAGGTGCAGGCACTGATAGATGGAGGAGTATTGGAGTTTGATAAGACGGGACCAAATGTGCAACAAAATCCCCTACCGGATCATGAGAAAGTGAACGCTATATGGGATGAGAATGACATGGACGAGTTGGAATTAATGGCCGAGGAATCACCTTGCACGACCAATGAAGATGATCTAGTTGCAGTAGTAGAGTCAAAGGCCCCTTTGTAATCAGGCTAGATGAGGTGGACAAATGGGGGGACACTAAGAGTAGTTCCTCTGAACGCACGGTCATCTCCCTATCTGGTTTTAAGCTGGAGAGACAGGAAGGCACAGCATGATGGAAAAGTTGAAAAGATCGTGATAAAGGTCCCTCCACCGGCAGATTACAACCCCAGAGCTGTCCCTTGGGACTACGGAACAAGCGAGATAGACGCAGTCATGAGGTCCGGTAGGTGCTACGCACCGAGGGAAGGGGAACCTGAAAGGAGAGAAGTGACGAGAGAAGACGCAGAGAAGGCACTGTCCATTGTCAGGACAAGTGAGTTCGAAGTCATAGAACAACTGAGGAAAATGCCAGCCCAGATATCACTACTGGATCTTTTTACCAACTCGGAGAAGCACAAGAATGCACTGATGAAGGTACTGAATGAAGTGCACGTACCAGAAACTATCAACGAGGTGCAGTTGGAGGACTTCGTGGGGACCATACTACTGAGAGACCAGATATCCTTCTCAGATGAGGATGTTCCTATTGATGGCTGGGCCCATAACAAGGCTTTGTACATATCGGCAAGGAGCCATGGCAAACAGATCTCCCATGTGCTGATTGATAACGGGTCTGCGTTCAACATATGCCCGTTAGCCACACTCAGAAATTTGGGTATAAACGAGGAGCTCATCCGCACTTCTAAGGCCACCATCAGAGCCTTCGACGGAATGAGGAAAGACGTGGTTGGCGAAATCGAGCTGGACATTTTCATTGGACCCGTGGAGTTCTCTATCGGGTTCCAGGTTATGGATCTCCCGAGTGCCTTCGGGCTGCTTTTGGGTAGGCCCTGGATTCATACGGCAGGCGCAGTGCCTTCTAGCCTACACCAGAAGGTTCGATTCGTGGTTGACGGGAAGTGGTAACCGTGCATGGAGAGATGGATTTTGCTACATACCAGAAGAGCGCGATCCCCTATATAGAGCCGGAACGCAAGGAGGAAGCAAGCTACCACTCTCTCGAATTAGTGGCAGTTACGCACGCACCTCCTGGGACTAGGAAGAGAGTTCCTGCACCTTCCCAATACACTCTAGCCCCAGGGAAGATGTTATTGGCATACGGGTTTGTCCCTGGATGCGGGCTGGGGAAGAATGGTCAAGGGATCCGGTCACCATTGCAGTTAGACACGAACGAGCACCGATCAGGCCTAGGATATACTGGTGGATTCAGTAGTAGCTTCATTTCGACAGGCTATCGTGGACGCCGAGGCAGAGGCCAGTATCGAGGCCGTGGAAGCTAAGGAGGCAGAGTTGGCTCGTTCATTGGCTCCGGACCTTGGAAGGGAAGAGCTAGCGTGATCGGCAGTCCGCTGGCCCAGTATTTCTCCAAGCGTCCTAAGATGCTGGCAGATGAAACTGTTCAAAACGCAGCTGAGCCTGATCTGTCTAACCCATTTCTAGAAGACATCGTCAACGTCATCATCGAACGGCTTGATGAGGACTCCAGCCAGCCTGTGTAAAGAAGCCTTCTCTTTCCTTTTCCCTTGATGCATTTCAATTCCTGCATTTAGATTTCTGCATAATGTTTTCATTCCTTAGCAATGCATTTTCCTTTTCTGAAAACCACCCTTGGATCTCCGACCGTCGGTCCAAGTAGTGTAAGCTGTAACGCGGTCCATTTCCCATCTAATAAAAGTCCCATGAGTTTTGTTAAGGACATGTGGAACGATAAATTGGCCCGATGATGATACTTGACTTCAAATCTTTGAAGTTTGAGGGCTGATTTGCCACATGATCCCTGTTTTCCTGAAAAATCTTTTAGGAGAGCGAGGACGTCCAATGAGACGAGGACCAGTTCCCCCTCCTTTTTCTTCATTTTTCAAAGTGTTTTCAGAAATTCATGCATCTTTATTAGTACCAGCAAAATACTGACAATGCTTGTGACATTTCAGGCATACCATCCCTCATATGCATAACAGGTTATTATGTAGCTCAGACCGTATCGATGACTTCTCCTATGGAATTGAGGAGGAATGTGATGACGATACCAGTGATGTCAGAAGGGATTGGAGCAGATATGAGGAACATAAACCCTTAACGACAGAGGAAACCATTACAGTCAACCTGGGGATTCTGAGAACTTGAAAGAAGTAAAAATCGGAGGAAGGCTGTCTTCGTCAGAAGTGTCTCGGTTTATTGAACTCCTCAGGGAATATCAGGATGTGTTCGCCTGGTCCTATGCAGATATGCCGGGTTTGGATCCAAGCATCGTTGAACACTCGCTCCCAACAGATCCGAATGTTCCCTCTAAGAAGCAAAAACTTCGACGCACAAAACCGGAGTTATCCAAAAAGATCGAAGAAGAAGTGATGAAACTGCTTAAGGTGGGATTTATTGAGGTGATCGCTTATCCCGAATGGGTTGCTAATATTGTCCCGGTGATGAAGAAGGACGGGAGAGTCAGAGTCTGCGTAGATTATCGCGACCTGAATAAGGCAAGCCCGAAAGATGACTTTCCTCTCCCACACATCGATGTCTTGGTCGATAGCACCGCCGGTTTTGATATGTTCTCGTTCATGGATGGATTCTCTGGGTACAACCAGATTCTTTTGAAGGAAGAAGACAAGGCTAAGACCTCGTTCATAACGCCATGGGGCACCTTCTGTTATAAAGTTATGCCTTTCGGCTTGAAAAATGCAGGGGCAACCTACCAAAGGCCATGGTAGCTTTGTTCCACGATATGATGCATAAGGAGATAGAGGTATACGTCGACGATATGATCGCGAAGTCTAAACCCGGATATGATCACATCCAAATACTAAGAAAGCTGTTCGAACGACTTCGGAAATATAGATTGAAGCTAAACCCCGCCAAATGCATATTTGGGGCACGATCAGGAAAGCTTCTTGGGTTCATGGTGAGCAACCGAGGAGTTGAAATAGACCCTTCTAAAGTCAAAGCGATATTAGACCTCGGGGTCCCTACGACAGTTAAGGAAGTGAGGAGTTTGCTGGGGCGGCTAAACTACATCGCCAGGTTTATTTGTCAACTATCTGAAGTTGCAAAACCATTCTTTAAGCTGCTAAAGAAAGGTGCCAAGGTGAAATGGGATTCTGAGTGTCACCAAGCTCTGGAAAAGATCAAAAGTTACCTCGTCTCGCCACCAGTTTTGGTGCCTCCCATGTCAGGTTTTCCGTTAACCCTGTATCTTACGTCCATCAAGAATCCCTAGGGGCTCTGTTGGCCCAAACAAGCCCTGAAGATGGCAAGGAGCGGGCAATTTATTATCTGAGCAAGAAATTCACTGCATCGGAGATGAATTACCCCACTATCGAGAAGACTTGTGTCGCGTTGGTGTGGGTGCTACATAGGTTGAGGCAATATACCCTTCATCACCACATACAACTGGTGACAGAGAACGACCCGGTAAAGTATCTCCTAGAAAAGCCGGCATTAATCGGGAAACTAGCTAAATGGCAGGTCCTCCTATCAGAATTTGATGTTAGGAGTTCGACTCAAAAATCAGTTAAGAGACAGGCCATAGCGAATATGTTAGCCGAAAATGCCTAGGACTCAGTGCCCCAAGTGACGAGAAGTCAGAGGATCATATTTCAAACTTGTCTGAGAATAAATGGACAACGTATTTCGATGGTGCCGTAAATCTCGCGGGGTCTGGGATTGGGGCAATTTTAATATCCCCTGAAGGAGAACATTATCCAGTCGCTGCAAAGCTGATATTTCCATGCACCAATAATGTTTATGAGTACGAGGCCTGTATCCTGGGGCTCCACTAGCCCTCACCATGAAAGTAAAGAAACTACCAGTACATGGAAACTCCATGCTAATCATCTTGCAGACCTAAGGTGAATGGAAAACTAAGAACTCTAAGCTCATCCCTTATCACAGGTTCTTAGAGGAAATGATCGAGGAATTTAAAAAGATCGATTTTGAATATCTACCGAGAACCCAGAATTATTTTGCGGACGCCTTGGCTACTCTATCGTCCATGCTGCAAGTGACAGAAGGCTTAGACATCAAGCTGTTGAGGGTCACATCATTAGAGAACCAGCTTACTACATGGTGATCGAGGAAGGGTTTGACGATCAGCCCTGGTATCATGACATCAAGAATTACTTACTGAAGAGAGAGTATCCTCCAGGGAGCCAAATGGGAGATAAAAAGTATATAGCCAAGATGGCCACAAAATTCTTTCTCAGTGGTCAGACACTGTACAAGAAGTCATTTGATTCAGTCCTACTGAGATGCGTAGATGCTAAAGAAGCAAACATGCTTATGAAGGAGATCCATGAAGAAGAATGCGGACCGCACATGAACGGTCACCTCATTGCTAAGAAGATCATGAGACTCAGTTACTATTGGATGACCATGGACTCAGATTGCAACTACCACGTGAGATCTTGCCATTAGTGTCAGGTATATAGAGATAGGATTAATGCTTCCCTAAATGAGCTTTATCAGATGTCCGAAGCCTGGCCATTTTCTATGTGAGGAATCGATATGATTGGACCAATTAACCCTAGCGCTTCAAACGAGTACCATTTTATCTTGGTAGTAATTGATTATTTCTCCAAATGGATCGAGACCAATTCGTACGCCAACGTTACAGCTAAGAGCGTCGCGAAGTTTATTAAAAGGGACATCATCGCAAGGTACGGGACACCCCAAGCATCATTACAGATAACGGCTCCAATCTGAATAAAAGGTGGTGGACGACCTATTGGACCGATTCAAGATCAGACACCTTAATTCTTCTCCTTACCGCCCACAAATGAAAGGAGCTGTGGAAGCGGCGAATAAGAATATTAAGAAAATCCTAGCTAAGACTGCAGAGAATTTTCGAAATTGGCATAAGAGGTTGCCGTACACGTTGATGTCATACCGAACTTCGATTCGGACTTCGACCGGGCAACACCTTATTCTCTGGTGTACGACATGGAGGCCGTCCTTCCTGTGGAAGTTGAAATCCCTTCCTTACGGATACTTGCCCAAGCTGAACTTTCAGAGGCCGAGTGGATCCAACAGAGACATAAATAGCTAAATTTGATCAATGAAAAGCGACTAAAGGCTATCTGTCATGGACAGGCATATCAAAAGCGGGTAGCTAAGTCATTCAACTACAAAGTGAAACCTAGAAGCTTTACAGCCGGAGACTTAGTCGTGAAGAAGGCGCTCCCCAATGTTCCTCACCCCGGGGTAAGCTCGCACCGAACTATGAGGGTCCGTACATAGTACAGAAGGTTTTACTTGGCGGTGCTTTGATTCTCATGAATACGGATGAAGAAGAATTGACAAATCCTCTAAATGCAGATGCTGTCAAGAAGTATTACCCTTGAATAAGACAAAGATTTGATCAGTTCTCGTACCTCACTGGTGTCTGAGTCACATTGGGGACCACTACATGCATTCCATGCATATATGTATACACTTGCATCAACTTTTCCATGTTGCAGGTCCAAGAGAAATTCCCAGATGGAGGGAACAACTTGAATAACCTTATCCAGACCAGAGGATTACGAAGGAGGGAGGTCCACGAAGAAGGTTATCTGTCGGTGCACCAGTTCGCAATCAAGGGTAAATGTTGTATCGTTCCAATTTCTTAATGCGAGAATGGACGCTGACTCCTGAGACATTTTTACTTTTCTCAGGGAGCTCCACCAAGGCAGGCAGGTAGTATCCCTTACCCTAAAACTTTCCAATTTACCATGTCATGATGATCAGTAAATCGCATCATTGATGGGAACTCGTGAAATAAGTTCTTCATCCCCATTCAAAAATCTTCGAGGTTACCTAAGAAAGTCTGAAACTTGCATGCGTCATGATCCCTAGTGAGGGCTAACTTTTGATGAAATAGAAATGAATTTTCAAATGAGAATGATTAGACCTGTCATTTTGGAGCAGATCGAAATTTGAGAGGCCAGTCGCGCCCAAACACGTCCCTACACACTTGAGAGAATGAGTGAAGGAAAGACAAAATAAAAACCTATGTCCGTGAACGTAAGGACTATTTACAGTGATTACATAGATTGAAATGACGAAAGACACGTTCATTTAATAATCCTTTACAAACCCATTTGAGCCTATAAATGGAAAATTCAAAACAACCCTGTCAAGAACCACTCCACATTGAGACAATTTAGAGGTTCACTAATTGATTCATTGGAGAAAGATCAAGGTAAGATTTTATTGTGCTAACTTGCATCAACCTTTTTGTGGTAATCTCAAGTGGGCTCCCGTGAAGGTTTGAAACATCAAAGTGAAGAAGAGCAATTCATTTTTCTATCCTACACACGTTATCCTTTGATGAGCCAATTTGAGCCTTTAAACCTTCATTTCTAAACCTAGTTTGTGATCGCCTCCCTACATTGGGGCAATGCACAAGAGTTATCAACAAGAAGTAAGGTCATGAGTGAAACAATTTCCCACACTCAGTCTGAAAAGATCATTAGGCTGACCAAACCAAGGCGCTTGGTGAAAGCAGGACCAGAGCCCGCTATTGAAGAAAAATCATTGTACTAAAAAAATAATAAAATAAAAAAATGTAATGAAAATGTGAAAAGGCAATAGGGCTGACAAAAGCAAAGTGCCTGGTAAAAGTAAGGGCAAGCCTTTCGTAAGAACAAAAGCCATGTTACTCGAAATGTGGACAAAGTGCCAGAAGGATGACCCATCTGCAAACAAGTAGCAAAAACAAAGAAAGCCTAGAGCTTAATTGAAGATAAATATCTAGAAGACTTTAGGGACTCGAAAATATATATTTACCCCCGGTAGCCATGACAGTTGATAATGATGCACAGGTGGTCACCGGCCTACCGCACCCCTCATTCCGAAAATGGCCATTTCCAGCCTACCCTGAACCAACATTATAACCTATCCCGCAAGCCTCTCCTGATTGAGACGTTTCAAGTGAACACGAGATTTCACACAATAAGCTACTGCCTAAAGGAGTAAGCATAATCTGGTCTTACCTGACCTTCAGGATTCTTAACTTGTAGACCTGAAGAAGCTACTTTTAGAATTCTGATCCTTTTCTAAACCTCAAAATCCCTATCCATTGTGTAAGTCCTTGACCAAGCCTACGTCACGGTCCCTTAAAAGACCTTCTCTGATAAATCAGATTGTATACACTGCAAATAGTTCCGAAATCCTCGACATGGGTTTCGAGTGATTGTTTGAGTATTTTAGAAATCTTCCTCAATAAGGAAACAAAAATCCCTCAGAAATTGATGTTGTGAAAAGTCCTCCCTGATAAGAATGCTCCAGTTAACACGACTAATTAAGCTCATCTGCTGATTTCAAATTTATTGATTCAAAATTATCCTCACACGGGTTTTTGATCATGTACGTAGGCTTCAAGATGTCTTGGGTACCTATCTTATATCCCATCGCATTTATTGAAACAATTCTTCATGGTTCGCAGGAACATGACTCATTTTGAAAGTTCGAAATTTTTTCTTTGAAATTTTTTCTTTTGATTCAAAATTTTCCTAATTTTTGAGATTTTTCTTTTGAATTTTTTTTTTGCATGAATATGCATGAATTAATGATAATACGAATACGTATGTGGCATGGCAAAGTATGCATGAGCTATACTATATGAAATGCACAAGAATGACATTTTTTTTTTTGTATTTTTGAATGCTTTCCATTTGGGGGTTTAATGGTGCAGAAATTAAATTGCAGAAAGTAAAGGCAGTAAATAAAGAGCTTCCAATGGTGGGTCGGCCTTCCCATTTTGGGGTTTGATGGTGAAGACATTAAATTGCAGAAAGTAAAGGCAGTAAATAAAGAACCTCCAATGAGTGGGTCGGCCTTCTCATTATGAAATTTGATGGTGCAGAAATTAAATTGCAGAAAGTAAAGGCAGTTGTTGATATCTGATTTTTAATCATATTTTCTTTTTAAAAAAAATAAAAAAGTTCATAAAAAACATAAAAATAAGACCTTGGCCAAGCTTAGGGAACCAATTTTGACCAAAAAATGATTTTTCATATTTTCAGCATTTTTTTAGCATTTTTATTTTCGAAAATTCATGGAAAAAATGAGAAAATGTAAAGAATCAACTTTAGAAGCCTTGGCTAATCCTAGGGAACCATTTTTGAACAAAAATAATTTTTAATAATTTTTAATATTTTTCGAAAAATACAAACATACTTAAAAATTCAGGAAAAATAACATTTGAGGTCACTAAAAAACATAAAAATAGTTAATATTTTTCTTTTAAATCCCTTTTCATGTTGGCTATCACAAATTTGAAAATTCAATTCGGGGTCATGTGTTCCTTCACGAGCATAATCTCAAATGGGGCCTGAAAATCCAATTTGAGTCAATTTATTTTAGGAGTTGTGACATTATTCTGTAATAGTCCAAATTTTCATCTTGGCCCAATTTATACCAAGAATGACTCAATTTTGTAAAAGGTCTTTAATTGAATTGTACATTATTTTCAGCCGTAAGAAATGAGCTTAAATTTGACAAGCGATTGAACTAGACATGCGATAAATTTCGACCAAGCATAGGGGAGGTGTGTTGAAAATTGTGAGGAGATGTGGACTTAAAGAAATATTTCTCCTGGGACTGAATTGTAAATACTTAGAATCTTATGAACTAGAGTGTAAATACCTAATACTTGAGAGATTATTTTGTAAATAACAAAAAGAAGAGTAGTGGAGAAATTAGAATAGAGAAGGGAAGATGGAGAAGAGGAGATGGAGAAGAGAAGATGGGAATAGAGAAGGGAAGATGAGATGAAGAAGAGTTAGTGGAAAATTAGAATGGGAGATAGATGAGTGTGTTATAAAAGGAGGAAGAGTGAGCTTGGAAGGGGAATTTTTGAGAGAGAGAAAATTTTGGATGTTTGAGAGAGTTTTGAGAGATTAAAGAAAAATTAGAGAAAAATAAAAAATAAAAAAAGAGAGAATTCTCTTCCAAGAGAGAATCTTGAAGATGGTGAGAGCCTAAAGTTAGATGTTACCATCACCAATTCCTCCAACAATCAACACAAGTCACAAGTTGATCTCCGTCGTTTGAGCTGCAATCTTGATCCATCAGAATTCGGCAATCAAATCCATTAAATCAGATAACGATCCTAACAATTAAAATTTTTGAGATTTCGTGGCCTAAATGGATTGATTTAAATTTCGATTGTGCCATGTCGTACATATGAATACGACATGGCACAATCGAAATTTAAATCAATCCATTTAGGCCACGAAATTCTCAAAATTTTAATTGTTAGGATCGTTATCTGATTTAATGGATTTGATTGCCGAATTCTGATGGATCAAGATTGCAGCTCAAACGACGGAGATCAACTTGTGACTTGTGTTGATTGTTGGAGGAATTGGTGATGGTAACATCTAACTTTAGGCTCTCACCATCTTCAAGATTCTCTCTTGGAAGAGAATTCTCTCTCTTTTTTTTATTTTTTATTTTTCTCTAATTTTTCTTTAATCTCTCAAAACTCTCTCAAACATCCAAAATTTTCTCTCTCTCAAAAATTCCCCCTTCCAAGCTCACTCTTCCTCCTTTTATAACACACTCATCTATCTCCCATTCTAATTTTTCCACTAACTCTTCTTCATCTCATCTTCCCTTCTCTATTCCCATCTTCTCTTCTCCATCTCCTCTTCTCCATCTTCCCTTCTCTATTCTAATTTCTCCACTAACTCTTCTTTTTGTTATTTACAAAATAATCTCTCAAGTATTAGGTATTTACACTCTAGTTCATAAGATTCTAAGTATTTACAATTCAGTCCCAGGAGAAATATTTCTTTAAGTCCACATCTCCTCACAATTTTCAACACACCTCCCCTATGCTTGGTCGAAATTTATCGCATGTCTAGTTCAATCGCTTGTCAAATTTAAGCTCATTTCTTACGGCTGAAAATAATGTACAATTCAATTAAAGACCTTTTACAAAATTGAGTCATTCTTGGTATAAATTGGGCCAAGATGAAAATTTGGACTATTACAGAATAATGTCACAACTCCTAAAAATAAATTGACTCAAATTGGATTTTCAGGCCCCATTTGAGATTATGCTCGTGAAGGAACACATGACCCCGAATTGAATTTTTCAAATTTGTGATAGCCAACATGAAAAGGGATTTAAAAGAAAAATATTAACTATTTTTATGTTTTTTAGTGACCTCAAATGTTATTTTTCCTGAATTTTTAAGTATGTTTGTATTTTTCGAAAAATATTAAAAATTATTAAAAATTATTTTTTGTTCAAAAATGGTTCCCTAGGATTAGCCAAGGCTTCTAAAGTTGATTCTTTACATTTTCTCATTTTTTTCCATGAATTTTCGAAAATAAAAATGCTAAAAAATGCTGAAAATATGAAAAATCATTTTTTGGTCAAAATTGGTTCCCTAAGCTTGGCCAAGGTCTTATTTTTATGTTTTTTATGAACTTTTTTATTTTTTTTAAAAAGAAAATATGATTAAAAATCAGATATCAACAACTGCCTTTACTTTCTGCAATTTAATTTCTGCACCATCAAATTTCATAATGAGAAGGCCGACCCACTCATTGGAGGTTCTTTATTTACTGCCTTTACTTTCTGCAATTTAATGTCTTCACCATCAAACCCCAAAATGGGAAGGCCGACCCACCCATTGGAAGCTCTTTATTTACTGCCTTTACTTTCTGCAATTTAATTTCTGCACCATTAAACCCCAAAATGGAAAGCATTCAAAAATACAAAAAAAAAATGTCATTCTTGTGCATTTCATATAGTATAGCTCATGCATACTTTGCCATGCCACATACGTATTCGTATTATCATTAATTCATGCATATTCATGCAAAAAAAAAATTCAAAAGAAAAATCTCAAAAATTAGGAAAATTTTGAATCAAAAGAAAAAATTTCAAAAAAAAAATTTCGAACTTTCAAAATGAGTCATGTTCCTGCGAACCATGAAGAATTGTTTCAATAAATGCGATGGGATATAAGATAGGTACCCAAGACATCTTGAAGCCTACGTACATGATCAAAAACCCGTGTGAGGATAATTTTGAATCAATAAATTTGAAATCAGCAGATGAGCTTAATTAGTCGTGTTAACTGGAGCATTCTTATCAGGGAGGACTTTTCACAACATCAATTTCTGAGGGATTTTTGTTTCCTTATTGAGGAAGATTTCTAAAATACTCAAACAATCACTCGAAACCCATGTCGAGGATTTCGGAACTATTTGCAGTGTATACAATCTGATTTATCAGAGAAGGTCTTTTAAGGGACCGTGACGTAGGCTTGGTCAAGGACTTACACAATGGATAGGGATTTTGAGGTTTAGAAAAGGATCAGAATTCTAAAAGTAGCTTCTTCAGGTCTACAAGTTAAGAATCCTGAAGGTCAGGTAAGACCAGATTATGCTTACTCCTTTAGGCAGTAGCTTATTGTGTGAAATCTCGTGTTCACTTGAAACGTCTCAATCAGGAGAGGCTTGCGGGATAGGTTATAATGTTGGTTCAGGGTAGGCTGGAAATGGCCATTTTCGGAATGAGGGGTGCGGTAGGCCGGTGACCACCTGTGCATCATTATCAACTGTCATGGCTACCGGGGGTAAATATATATTTTCGAGTCCCTAAAGTCTTCTAGATATTTATCTTCAATTAAGCTCTAGGCTTTCTTTGTTTTTGCTACTTGTTTGCAGATGGGTCATCCTTCTGGCACTTTGTCCACATTTCGAGTAACATGGCTTTTGTTCTTACGAAAGGCTTTGCCCTTACTTTTACCAGGCACTTTGCTTTTGTCAGCCCTATTGCCTTTTCACATTTTCATTACATTTTTTTATTTTATTATTTTTTTTTAGTACAATGATTTTTCTTCAATAGCGGGCTCTGGTCCTGCTTTCACCAAGCGCCTTGGTTTGGTCAGCCTAATGATCTTTTCAGACTGAGTGTGGGAAATTGTTTCACTCATGACCTTACTTCTTGTTGATAACTCTTGTGCATTGCCCCAATGTAGGGAGGCGATCACAAACTAGGTTTAGAAATGAAGGTTTAAAGGCTCAAATTGGCTCATCAAAGGATAACGTGTGTAGGATAGAAAAATGAATTGCTCTTCTTCACTTTGATGTTTCAAACCTTCACGGGAGCCCACTTGAGATTACCACAAAAAGGTTGATGCAAGTTAGCACAATAAAATCTTACCTTGATCTTTCTCCAATGAATCAATTAGTGAACCTCTAAATTGTCTCAATGTGGAGTGGTTCTTGACAGGGTTGTTTTGAATTTTCCATTTATAGGCTCAAATGGGTTTGTAAAGGATTATTAAATGAACGTGTCTTTCGTCATTTCAATCTATGTAATCACTGTAAATAGTCCTTACGTTCACGGACATAGGTTTTTATTTTGTCTTTCCTTCACTCATTCTCTCAAGTGTGTAGGGACGTGTTTGGGCGCGACTGGCCTCTCAAATTTCGATCTGCTCCAAAATGACAGGTCTAATCATTCTCATTTGAAAATTCATTTCTATTTCATCAAAAGTTAGCCCTCACTAGGGATCATGACGCATGCAAGTTTCAGACTTTCTTAGGTAACCTCGAAGATTTTTGAATGGGGATGAAGAACTTATTTCACGAGTTCCCATCAATGATGCGATTTACTGATCATCATGACATGGTAAATTGGAAAGTTTTAGGGTAAGGGATACTTACCTGCCTGCCTTGGTTGGAGCTCCCTGAGAAAAGTAAAAATGTCTCAGGAGTCAGCGTCCATTCTCGCATTAAGAAATTGGAACGATACAACATTTACCCTTGATTGCGAACTGGTGCACCGACAGATAACCTTCTTCGTGGACCTCCCTCCTTCGTAATCCTCTGGTCTGGATAAGGTTATTCAAGTTGTTCCCTCCATCTGGGAATTTCTCTTGGACCTGCAACATGGAAAAGTTGATGCAAGTGTATACATATATGCATGGAATGCATGTAGTGGTCCCCAATGTGACTCAGACACCAGTGAGGTACGAGAACTGATCAAATCTTTGTCTTATTCAAGGGTAATACTTCTTGACAGCATCTGCATTTAGAGGATTTGTCAATTCTTCTTCATCCGTATTCATGAGAATCAAAGCACCGCCAAGTAAAACCTTCTGTACTATGTACGGACCCTCATAGTTCGGTGCGAGCTTACCCCCGGGGTGAGGAACATTGGGGAGCGCCTTCTTCACGACTAAGTCTCCGGCTGTAAAGCTTCTAGGTTTCACTTTGTAGTTGAATGACTTAGCTACCCGCTTTTGATATGCCTGTCCATGACAGATAGCCTTTAGTCGCTTTTCATTGATCAAATTTAGCTATTTATGTCTCTGTTGGATCCACTCGGCCTCTGAAAGTTCAGCTTGGGCAAGTATCCGTAAGGAAGGGATTTCAACTTCCACAGGAAGGACGGCCTCCATGTCGTACACCAGAGAATAAGGTGTTGCCCCGGTCGAAGTCCGAATCGAAGTTCGGTATGACATCAACGTGTACGGCAACCTCTTATGCCAATTTCGAAAATTCTCTGCAGTCTTAGCTAGGATTTTCTTAATATTCTTATTCGCCGCTTCCACAGCTCCTTTCATTTGTGGGCGGTAAGGAGAAGAATTAAGGTGTCTGATCTTGAATCGGTCCAATAGGTCGTCCACCACCTTTTATTCAGATTGGAGCCGTTATCTGTAATGATGCTTGGGGTGTCCCGTACCTTGCGATGATGTCCCTTTTAATAAACTTCGCGACGCTCTTAGCTGTAACGTTGGCGTACGAATTGGTCTCGATCCATTTGGAGAAATAATCAATTACTACCAAGATAAAATGGTACTCGTTTGAAGCGCTAGGGTTAATTGGTCCAATCATATCGATTCCTCACATAGAAAATGGCCAGGCTTCGGACATCTGATAAAGCTCATTTAGGGAAGCATTAATCCTATCTCTATATACCTGACACTAATGGCAAGATCTCACGTGGTAGTTGCAATCTGAGTCCATGGTCATCCAATAGTAACTGAGTCTCATGATCTTCTTAGCAATGAGGTGACCGTTCATGTGCGGTCCGCATTCTTCTTCATGGATCTCCTTCATAAGCATGTTTGCTTCTTTAGCATCTACGCATCTCAGTAGGACTGAATCAAATGACTTCTTGTACAGTGTCTGACCACTGAGAAAGAATTTTGTGGCCATCTTGGCTATATACTTTTTATCTCCCATTTGGCTCCCTGGAGGATACTCTCTCTTCAGTAAGTAATTCTTGATGTCATGATACCAGGGCTGATCGTCAAACCCTTCCTCGATCACCATGTAGTAAGCTGGTTCTCTAATGATGTGACCCTCAACAGCTTGATGTCTAAGCCTTCTGTCACTTGCAGCATGGACGATAGAGTAGCCAAGGCGTCCGCAAAATAATTCTGGGTTCTCGGTAGATATTCAAAATCGATCTTTTTAAATTCCTCGATCATTTCCTCTAAGAACCTGTGATAAGGGATGAGCTTAGAGTTCTTAGTTTTCCATTCACCTTAGGTCTGCAAGATGATTAGCATGGAGTTTCCATGTACTGGTAGTTTCTTTACTTTCATGGTGAGGGCTAGTGGAGCCCAGGATACAGGCCTCGTACTCATAAACATTATTGGTGCATGGAAATATCAGCTTTGCAGCGACTGGATAATGTTCTCCTTCAGGGGATATTAAATTGCCCCAATCCCAGACCCCGCGAGATTTACGGCACCATCGAAATACGTTGTCCATTTATTCTCAGACAAGTTTGAAATATGATCCTCTGACTTCTCGTCACTTGGGGCACTGAGTCCTAGGCATTTTCGGCTAACATATTCGCTATGGCCTGTCTCTTAACTGATTTTTGAGTCGAACTCCTAACATCAAATTCTGATAGGAGGACCTGCCATTTAGCTAGTTTCCCGATTAATGCCGGCTTTTCTAGGAGATACTTTACCGGGTCGTTCTCTGTCACCAGTTGTATGTGGTGATGAAGGGTATATTGCCTCAACCTATGTAGCACCCACACCAACGCGACACAAGTCTTCTCGACTT
>JAGVVM010000272.1:0-34457 GCA_019149425.1 Psidium friedrichsthalianum
CAAGTCCATGTACAATTTGTATCAAAGCAAAACATCCGAACAGCATGTGTGGATCGCAGTTGGGTCTTGTTGGTGAACGTGGTGCACGAACGGGGATCTCTGCCGTTGAGGGGGAGTATGTGCATCACCGCCGAAGAGGGTGTCACAACTTCTTAATACACCACATGCTATGGGAAGTCCTGGGCTAGCTTATGAGGCTTGAGCTGCCTTTAACTTGAAGACGGCAGTTTCTAGGGGTTGCATGCACGACCCTCAAGAGGACCAAAATCATAGAGAACTATGTGTCCCAAGTAGACAACATCTTGCGAGTAGGTGAACCCAGGTCGTTATAGTTTGGATCTTTGCTTTTCGACTCTCGACCACATGGATTTTCACATTCTTCAACCTAGAACAATCACTCTGTTTAGTGTGATGTTTAGGTATAAGATTGCACAACAAGAGGACTTCTCTAGCTTGCAATAGACCATGTGGGTCTTTATGTAGCCACTTGGGGCATCACTGTTAATTATTATTGTGCTCCCTGAGACGAACAAGTAGCTGAGTCCACCTCTTTTGAGGTATGTGGAGGAAAAAGCATACTGGTCAAAAATTAATAGGATAACTCATCACAAACTGGAGTTTATTTGACAAGGATTTTAACATGTAAACTTTCTCCCTAAAATGAAAATAGTCATGTTGGATAACCAAATTGTTAGAAAATAATCCAATGGACTTGAAATGGTTTTAGGCTTGTATGGTAAACATATGATTCTCTGATTCTATTTCCCAGAATAAAAAAAAAAGAAGATGAGAACTGTTGGGTACGTAAACGATTCCGATTTTGATTCTATTTTCCATGAAATATTTGGAGCAAAAACAAGAACATAAAAAAGTTTGGTTCCGAAAAAAGAATTACTTTTGAGAATAAAAAAAGATGGATGTACTACATCCCTCACTTTTCTCTTCCAGTTCTCTCGTCACTTTTTCCTCGATCTAAAACAGAGCAAGGTCTCATTTTCAAAGAAAAATATGTAAGATAATAAAAATAAAATAAATAGAAACAAATTGGAGAAAGTTCTAAAAATTCAAAAAATCCCTAAAAATAGAAAAAGCTTAGATTATGCTAGTTTGACCTCGTTTTCATAAATTTGGGCTTAGATTCCCTACATTTAATAGATTTTTAATCTTTTTTAGGAAATTCATAAACAACTTTGAATTAAATCCAAACCACATTCTCTAAGCCCTTAGGGCTTCATTGGAGTTTTATGATCATTGTCATGATCCTTGGATTATACACTTAATTTATTGGTTGTAATTTTTGTAGTAAATTATATGCACTTTAGACTTAGTCTAATTTTAGAAATTTTTTTTTAAAAAAAAAAGAAAAAAAGAACTAGCGTGAACACTTAGCAAGCTCTCGTTCTTAAGTTTGTATGATGATAAGATTGGATTTGATTTCCTAGAACTAAAAACGCACACCAATGCAAGGCAATGCAATATATTTCCTTGCAAAAATAAGAGTGTCGCTTGTGTCAGTTATTTCTTGCTCGAAAGAAGAATTGGATGAAACCCCCACAATAAATGGCGATAATGACTCATGATGATTTTTTATACTTATTTTTGCATTTCAATATGCAATATGTTATATAAGAGAATCAATATAAATTAATCTTTAATTAATTTGAAATGTTGGATGAAATTTCACAAAGTAATTACATAATTATTTGACTTTATGGAAAAAATTGAGAGGCAAAATTGTTCATAGGAATAGAAATTATGTGCAATTACCAAATGTACGAACAGAAACACAATGGCCAAATGCGTTCTGATTTTCTAAAAATCATTTAGGAACAGAACTAGAAAAAATCATTTTAATTAGAATCACTTTTTAGAATCAGAATGGTTGTTATACGGCTCTTAGGGCATGCATGCGATGCATGATAATCATTCTATTCTTGGAATCAATTTGTGGCTAGAAATAGATTTTTCTATTTCTAGTTTCTATATGGTTTTTTGAGCAAAAAAATGTGTTTGATAACAAACATATAATTTATGTTCCTGGAGTAGAAGTTGTTTGATAACCGTTGAAAATTTCCTACTTCTAAAATATTATTAACAGCAAATCCTCTACGAAAAAATTTCTACTTCATTTTTATTTTTTAAAATTTATTTAAAAATAATTTTATTATTAGAAAATATTATTTACTATTTAAAATAAAAAATATTATTTATTTTTTACTTCGGCAATTGCGGTGATTGTCATGACTGGCGGAGGGTAGTGGTCGAAGGTGGTCGGCGGCGGTGATGTCAACAATTGAGTGTGGATGGTGGTACAATAAGGGCAATAGTAGGCTGCGATAGGTGGTGGCTAACGCGGGTAGTAGTTAGCTGCAATGGGGTCGGCGGTGGTCGGGGGTGAGCGGTGGAGGGCAATGGTTAGCGATGGGAGATGGTGCACATCGACAGGCTATGGTTGGTAGTAGCAAGCGATGGTTAGCTGTGCGCGAGCGTGGTCATGGCAGTGGATGGCGGTGGGGTGGCGCAGCGACGGTGGTGGTTGCGGCTACAGTAGCCAGTAATTGTTACTACGGTAGCCAGCAGTTGGCGGTGGGGGTTGACGATAGCCAATAGTGGGCGGGGGGAAGCCGAGGAGGTATGTGGCGGGGCGGACCAACAAAGGAAAGGCAACAAAGGGAGTACAATGAGGACTTGAAAAAAAAAAATGGTTTGGTGGGTTATTCTCATTTATGTTTCTAAAACAGAAAAGCCATTTTTAACTTCCATTTCTCTTTCATTTATCTCTAGAACAAAAACTTATTTCAAAATAGAAAAATAGAATTGCATCATCAAACAAATTGCTGTTGCAATCCTATTCCAGAAACATGTTCGGAACAGAAACAGAAAAATACAATAGTTTATCATGCGCGCTCTTAGTGGCTCTATGATGAGGAGAACACGCCATATATTCATTTGCTTTTCCAATTAGCTCTGTTAGTTTGAAAGGTTGTATTGTTGGGTTTTGGATGATTTTGCTATTATCTCACCCGCCAAATAATTCTTGGCCAATGTTTCTGTTTTTTTTCCCTCTTTGGAGATTTTATCATGATGATAGCGAAGAAATTTTTTAGTATACGGATGTTAGAGGAGATGAACCTACAGATTTTGTTGGTGTATGATGTAGATGACTTTGGGTAATGCTAACATTGAAAGACCTAACCACAAGCATCATCTTGACAGCTGCAAGGATAGCCCTCACATTGAGTCAAAGATGAAGAACTTGGAAATGGTTATGTAATATGAAATATTCATTTGAAGGATAGTTAGAATAAATATTGCAAAAGTTTTTGTCACTTCTTCTCATTTTTATTTATTACTTTTTTTCTTTTTGAATGAAAATTTAAATTTCTTTGTAGATTGACTAACAACCATAATTGGAAAGTAATGCTTGGGGAATTCTCGGTGATGACCTTTCAGAGCATCATGCGACTTTAGACCACCAACAAGGTGAGAATTATGATGATGAAACAGCTAATGGTGCAAGTCAAAACTTAGCGTCACCATCATCATCAACCAAGATTGTTCCGAGCCTTCAGGGAGAAAAAGAGCCAAAGCAAGAGATAAATTGGTTGCTGGATTAGTTGAGTTTGTACCCACTTTTGGCTTCTTTCTTTGAAAATGCTAGTGAGAGGATAGAAATGATAGCTAATCATATTGGACATGCTAAAGATTTGGACAATGATAAGAGAACAATCAAGTATGAGCTTCTTTAAAATAATATATATATAAATAGAAATTGTGGATAAATTAAAAGTATGTAGAAAAACTGTGAGGATCATGAGAACATTCATCTCCTTTTTAAATTCAAAGGGGATTTTTCGAGATGCTTCTCCAAGTGATAGAGATAAGAACGACTCTCGTCATTCTAGGCTAGGATATAGAGGATTGCATATATTTGCTTAGAATGACTTTTAACCATCTATGGCTTAATTGCAACTTTTGTGATGATTATTAACTCGATTAATGTGCCCTATAAATATTAGATATCTCATGTAGTTCGTTTTTTGCTTTTAGTACTGAACCACATCTCTCTACCCATCATCTGTGGTGGCGAGTTGGTTTGCGTTCAGTTCCTTTTATGAGAGGTCCTGGGTTCAAAATTCTCGGGTAGGTGACTTAACGAGGACCCGTGATGGTAGGGTCTACGGGTCCTCCTAAGGACTAGTCGTGCTTCCCCGTTAGTTTGAGGCGCAAGCTTGCTGGCCGTGGTGGACACCTCGATCATAAAGAAAAAAATCTCTATATTTATTGTTGGATAACAAACAAGTAATAAATAAGAAAATGAGAGGTGACACACACTTTGCAATATTTTGCCAACTATCCTCCAAGTGACTCTCAAAACTATGTTTTTCATTATCCCACCCCAATACCACTTTGATCTTTCAAGTTATAACAGATTATACAACTTTTCAACTTCTTCAAGTATATGTGGCACAGCCCTCGAAGCTGTAAAAATGACTAAACTAGCTTGGTTCTAAAAGTGCGCGATCCTGCAATATGTGCTTATGGTAGTGCCTTTTAGCAGCAATTTACACCACAATCATACACATAAGCAACATTTGTAGGTTCTTCCCCTCTAACATCAGTTGTTAATTTCTTCGCTATCATCATGAGCAGTATGTAACGAGGGAAAAAACAGAAACGATATGCAAGAATAAATTTGCGAGTGAGATAATAGGAAAACCATTTAAAACCCCACAATGCAAGCCTTTCAAAATTATGGAGATAACCCTTAAAAAAATGAAAATATAGCATGTTCTCCGCACTATCAACATAAACATCAATTAACATCAACATCAACATCACCTTTATCCCAAACCAGTTGGGGTCGGCGGTCGATGAAGTGCCAAAGTGAAAAGTTTAAAATATACAAAATAAAAGTAAAAATATAAAAATAAATAAAAAGTAACAATATAAATATAAAATTTAAGAATAAAATAAGAATAAAAAATAAAAGTAAAAAAATGGCTATCCAAAAATAAATAAATAAATAAATAAACAAACATATATAAATATGATAGTAAGAGTACTAAACAGGGCACTCTGGGACATAGAAATCCCCCCTTCTACAATGCGGATAGCTTTCCTTCACTCCGTCCTAAGGCAGACCATACGCCAATCTATTTCCCCAACTCTATTAAATCTTGTTCACCACCTTCCCCCAGTAAGTTTCGGCCGACTCGTCCTTTCTTTCAGATCGTTTTCTCGGTAACACACTTCTGTTCTTATCGGAGCATCTAAGGGTCTACGAAGAATATGTCCCAAACCATCTCAATCTATGTTCCTCATCTTCTCTTGCCACTGGAGCTATTCCAACTTTTCGTCGAATATCGTCATTTTTTATCTATCCATCCTGTATGACCACCATCCACCTTAACATTCTCATTTCCGCTACTCCCATTTTTATGCTCATGTTGCTTTTGTACCGCCCCCCAACTCAGCTCCGTATAGCATTGCAGGTCTTATTGCTGTTCTATAAAATTTTCCCTTTATCACTAAGAGGGATTTGCGATCACACAAAAATCGGCGATGCACTGCGCCATTTCATCCAGCCTGCTTTGATTCTATGGCTAACATCCTCGTCAATCTATCCCCTCTTTTGCAAATTGATCCCAAAGTATCTGAAAGCATCTTTCTTAGATACCTCCGTCCAAGCATAAGCCACATTTTCTTGATCATCTCCTCTTGTGGTTGCGAACTCACACTTCATGTATTCCGTCTTACTCCGACTTAACGTAAATCCTTGGAGACTCTAACGTGTTTCTCCATAATTCTAATTTAGCATGACCCCAGCCATTGGTCTCATCAATAAGGACAATATCATCTGCGAACAGCATACACCACGGCACCCTCCTCTTGAATATCTTTTGTTAGCTCATCATAATTAGTGCAAAAAGATAAGGACTCAGAGCGAACCTTGATGTAAACCTACTGTGATAGGAAAATAACTTGATGTGCCATCACAGGCCTTCACACATGTAGTAACACTATCATACATATCCTTGATTGCCTCTACATACTTTAATGATACTTTTTTCTTCTCAAGAATCCACCACAAAACTTTTCTTGGGACCCTATCATATGCCTTCTCGAGGTCAATAAATACCATATGTAGATCCTTCTTCTTTTCTCGATATCTCTCCATCAACTGTCGTATTAAGAAGATAGCCTCCATGGTAGATCTTTCTGGCATAAATCCAAATTGATTTACAGAGACCTTGGTTTCTACTCTCAAACGATGCTCAATAACTTTTTCCCACAATTTCATTGTATGGCTCATAAGCTTAATGCCTCTATAGTTGCCACAGTTCTGAATATCCCTCTTTTTCTTGTAGATAGGCACAATCATACTCTTCCTCCATTCATCAGGCATCTTATTAGCTTGGAGAATCTTGTTAAACAGTTTAGTCAACCAACTTATTGCCACATTCCCTAAGCATCGCCATACTTCAATAGGGACACCATCTGGTCCTAAGGCTTTACTAGTCTTCATCTTCTTAAAGCATCTTGAACTTCTTGTGCTCTGATTCTATGCGCAAACCTTCTGTTTAACTCATCAAAAGCATTCACCAGATCCACCTCGCCTCGATCGCCCTCCCATTATAAAGCTTGTTAAAATAGCTCACCTACCTTTCCTTCACTTCTTCATCTTTTACTAATAGTTTTTGATTTTCATCCTTGATACATCTAATCTGGGTCAAGTCTTTACTTTTCTTGTCCCTTATCCTGGCAAGCCTATAGATATCTTTTTCTCCCTCTTTGCTCCCAAGTTTTTTATACATAGTAGAGAAAGCCTTGCCTCTAGCCTCTCTCACAACTTTCTTGGCATTTTTTCGTGCCAATCTAAAGTTTTGCAAATTCTCTTCATTAGGACATTTATGCAGACATCTAAAGCACTCCTTCTTCTTCTTAATTGCCTCCTGCACCTCTTCATTCCACCACCAAGCATATGAAAAAGAAAAGAATCACGAGAAATGTGGAGTTTGCATAAATTATTGCATAGAATGGAGAAGCTGATTGTCAATTCTGATTTCTGACACCTTTGCAGCAGTTTAAAGTTCTCTTTTTATCTTCTTAGCATTTATGAAGGAGATATACGTAGAAGCTAAAATATCTAGAAGCTTCTTGAATGAGTGAAACCTGATTAATGAAAGATAAACTTCTGAGGTACCAACAATAAGACACACCGGAATGAGCAACATGTAGTCTCTCAAATTAGTTGTTGTGTTTGCTTTAGTGTTGTTAGAGCCATATCAGTTTAAGTGTTAGGTGTGACCAGTATACTATACAGAACCTGCAAGATCTTGATCATATAGCTACGAGACATGGATTCATTCCATTAGTCGATGCATATTGATACTGAAATATTTCCACCACTGGCAACTTGATGCTGGTTCCCCCTTGAATTGCCTGTATGCATGTATGAGAGAAATGCTATATTGATACTGAAATAATTCCGACTTTTATATTGTTTTCTTATATAAGAAAGAGCTCGCTTTGGACAGCCTTGAAGTTCCGGTTAAGTAAGAAACTTATTTTCAATAACCAGGTGCATTTCAGAAATGTTACTTTATTTTCTAATTGAGATTATTAGTATTTTCAGTCCTAACTAGTAAATGATTTCGGATTGTATTGTTTTTACTATACTTTGATTGAACAGCTCTGTGATTATTGAGAAAGGCCACCTTATTGCAGCAGGAACAAACAGGACTAATGAGACAGAATTTATGTCTATCATTGCTTCTCCGCCCCTTGCTATGAATTTTAGAGAACAGCACTTTCTGAATTGATACCACTCGTAGTTACTGTTGATCTTTTTTGTGTTTCTGCCTTAAATATATCTAATATGATAAAATAGTATATCTGAACAAATCTGTTAGAAAGTGCTGTAAATGGTTTTGCTCCCATTATTCTTTCATTAAATATTACTACAGATAACAATAGCAAGAATCTTGCTTTACTATGTACAATGTTTCACGTTTCTCATTTGCCATTGTGCTCTATCTGAATTTTGGACCGAGAACAGTCAAAGGAAAATCTTTAATGAGGAGAGAGAGAATAGAGGAATGATATTTATTTTTTTGGATAGAAATAAAGCTGTTGCAAGCTGCTGCACCAGAATGTTCAGTGCTCATAGATTGTGCTGTATTGCATGTTTGAATATGTTAACGAGTACTTGATTGCCTAAACAGAGTATAATATCATAGATTCTTGTGAACCGTGCATAATGTGTGCAGCAGCATTATTGATCATTGGTGCAAACGATAAATTTGGAGGCTGTGGCTCAATACTTTCATCGCATTCAAGTAGCTCTGAGGCATGTATGAGGTCAGTTTCTGAACTTGCTTTTGTTGCTGATTTCATATCTACTTAGCCCTACTTTGAAATTGTGGCTTATGTCAATCGACCACTAAAGCTTACTGGAGGTTTTTTTTTTTTTTGGTAAGGAAAGCTTACTGGAGGTTTATGACTCCTTATGTTGATTAATGATGGATGTGGCTTTGTAGTAACTCTGTTTGTTGTGGCACTTCGAATATTGCGACGCATAACCATGATATTAAATGGAGGTTTATGGAACTAATTTTCCTCCTTCCAAGTCTAAATGGAAGAAACTCAAGTATCCAGAAGTGTCAAGAAGTCAAGTTAATATTATTTCTTTCTTTTCCTGCTTTGTTTCCTTTTATTTTTAAACTCAACATGATTTGTTAGACATTTCCTTACTTTTTTTTCCCTTAAAAATTTACAGTTTTGACAAGTACTACAAATTAAGGTAACCTTAGTTTGTTCTTTTCTTTTCTCTTCCCCCCTGTTTCTTCATCTCTTCTTCCTTGCTTTTTTTTTTCTCTCTCTCTCTAGTGAGATCCTTTGATGTCTTTAATGTTTTTTAAAACGGTAATTGTAGCATCTTCAAAGAAATATGGTTTTCTATGATGAAATTATGCTTTCTGATATGCCATGGGCAATGTACTTGATAAGGAAATCTATTTTCTTGTTTATTAGTTGCAATTGTCTCTTCTTGTATCCATGAGGGCATAAGCTTGCTAAATTGTGGTGTATGGCATGTGCTTCCTGTGTGATTTTTCATCCGTAAATCTTCTCTCAATCGGATCACCAGTGCCAATAACTTTATGAGAGAACTTTCCCATCCATATTAAAAGCCTCAAAGTATGCCCTGTTTGCCGCATGTTGATTGTTCTTCAAGGACATTAGGTTTAAGCCATGGCTAACCAAAACACACTTCTTTTAAATCTGATGCAAGAAGTTTGCCAAGGCGTAGAGCCTAGTTACCGTCAATGGATTTAAATGGTACACTTCAGAGATAATTTGCTTGCCTGAAAATCTGTTTTCTGGAGTACAGACATTTCTTAAAGTTGATATTCTTAAGACCTAAATGTAAACTTCCTAAGTTGAGCATATTCCTATATTGGCAAACTTGTTTTTACTTAGATGGTACCTGCTTTTGCAAAGTGCTTTGTCAATAAGTCTGCTAAATTATCTCTTGCATGATATTTGGATATGTTTTGCAAAAAGAATCTGTTTTGGGTTTCAAGCTGACGAGCTAGTTGAAAATGCAGAATCATTAGAATATTGGGTGACTTCCACAGAAATTTCATCTTTGTTCCCCCTTTCAAGTGTCTGCATGATTGAGTAATGTTTCCAACTTTTTTCTTGCATCTCTTGCAGTAATGGAACTACTACATCAAACGCACCCCAATCATAGTTGATTCAGTGGAGCGACGTTCACCATATAATGGTAGCTATGAATGGGTGTAGAATTTGCTCAGTAATAAAAGGTAGAGCAGTAGATGCCCTGTCTTTTCTTTTGGCCATAGATGCCTTGTTCATCAAATGTAGCTTTTTCCTCTAGACTGATATCCTTAGCCAGATTGCCATTTGAGTAATGAGATGTCATGTCCTTGGTTAAGGAAAAAGGACGAAGTGCAGTATCTTAATAGCTAATCCGTTGGTTAGACTCGTTGAGAGAAGTGTCTTCTTGATCCTTATCGTGAATTACTAACATATATGGTTCTTGGTTGAGCAGCTGTCCAATTTGAGCTTGTCAGTTGCATATATTTCAATAGACTGATCGGACCTGGTTGAGCAGCTGTCCAATTTGAGCTTGTCAGTTGCATATTCAATAGACTGATCGGACCTTAACCGTTTCATGCTTCTAACATAATTAGTATGCTTTGGCAACTCATTAGATACAGAAAAGATGGACTTGACATAATTTGTCTATGCAAGTTTAAAATGAATTTGATTCCTTGTCTGTTTTATGAACGCTAATGTCATTTGGTAACTTGAATATCATTTCTCTTCACCATTTTCCCCTCCTTTTCCATTCGTTTTCTATTTATGACATTGTGTAGTCTATAATTTGTTTGAATTTTATATATAAATACTGAATGCTAATATTTGGATTTCATCTCCAAAGCCTTACAGGTCACGGGGTACTCAGGCTTCTCATTAGATCTGCGTGCATTGGTTCTTCCTGTTTAATCCTGTCATGGTTTTGCACAGCTAGGTAAGATCTTTGGATTATGATGTATGGTCTTATGATGCAACTCTTTTGAATATTGTGTGCTGCCTGTTAAAAAGGGAATCGCACGGATTATGGTGCTGTGGCAATGTTTCTTGCTGTGGCAGTAGGATATGATGCTCATGCTAGATGCTAAGATGGAGTATACCTATAGCTATAGATTTCCTTGTATGATAGTAGTCAATCACAATGAGGACACTATAAAGGTTTTCAAGATGAAGTTGGACAACATCCTTGCTCTTCATTCCTGATTCTTGGTTTATTCTGATTATATTGTTCCTTCTTTCTTTTTCCTGTTAGTTAATCTCTTCATTGGACTATAACCTAAGCCAAACTTGCAGTTGAAGGTTGTTCCTATTCTTGATCGCAAAATTACTTTTGAACTATAACTCTCTCTATTCTACATGTAAAGTATAAATCTGGATAAGACATCATTGGTGCTGATTCTAGCACAATAAGGTATTCTCCCGTTTGTTGTGATGTCAGAAACAGTTAATTATTTTGTCACAAGATGTTAAAACATTTCATAATCATAGTATGTTCAAACAGCCTTTTTAGTATAGATACTTGTGTGAATATTAGTGATGATGATAAGAATTCTATTTTGTGATAAGAGGATGTAGTTAAACATCTAGCATTCCATAAAGCAGCTTTAAATGGTTATGTGCACTCTAATTGACAATGCATGTGCCATTTCGTGCTTCTTCCAATCACAGAATTTCCTCAAGGGCCCTGAGAGATGATGCTTGATTCTTGTCCAGATCAGTTTTTGCCCGGATGGTCATGTGTTCACTGAGGATTGCAGCTATAATCACAAGTTCATTTCGTGCTTTTAACTTAGTCCTTAGATAATTTACGGCATAACCCTATGTAGGCATCACTTTTCTGATGCTAATTTTTGTCATCAACATATTATGTAATCTGATTGGTTTTTTTTTTTTTTTGAGTTTTCTGAACTTCGAGTTAATTCTAGGCGTAATATTGATGTGTCTAAGCACCAAAGTTCGGACTATATCATGTGTGATCCCTAGTGATGATAAAAGTGGTACAAATTCCATGGATTTCCTAGCAAAGAATGCATTGACTGGATTTAAGCTTCTTCAGTGTACCAATCATGTCCTAGACACTGGAATATATAATGTTGTACAGTCAGTTAATGTGGTGATCGTTGTTGACTTTGCCTAGGATAAAATGTGGAAAATCTCAATGATTTGATTGGTCGCGTGGTGACCATGATTTTTTTAGATAGTCAAGTGGTGGCTCCAAGAGTACGTGAAAATCTCAATGTTTTGCTTGGTCAACAGAGGCAATTGACAATTGCTTCTTCCTGAGCGTGCTATAAAATATCGAATTATGAGTTCTTTCTTGCTAGTATTGATTATATCATAGCCCAATCTATTAAAACATTTAAAAATGCCAAAACATTTATTTGAAAGACCCATAATCTAACACAAACAGGAAGATGGTAATTTTGGACCATAATGTATGTGTTCGGAATTTTTATGAAACGCGGGCTAACATTAATTGCATAATATTTTGGTCCTTCAAAAATGCTCTGTTGCAAAACATTTGAGAATGTTATATTGCCCAATTATGGTATGTAGGTGATCACATTATGTAGGGCTTAGCATATCTCGATTATGGTAATAATGTGGTGGCCGATCAGTGAAGAACAACATTTTAACAGGACTTGCAATGGAGGAGTCTATTAAAATATGCTACATAAACAGGTTATGGTCTCCATTCCCCCCTTAATTTTGTACAACCACGGTTTGTCCATTAATGCCGTGTAAGGTAGGAGAAAGAAAGAAAAGTCTAATCCGGAATTTGTATGGCTTCATCCATGGTTGTACTGTAAATTCCTTCATGAGCTTTAGATCATTGAATTTCTCATATGTGGTATAGGAGCAGCTGTACATGATGTAATTACATGTATAGTGCATGTATTTCCTGGTTTGTGCGCGAGTTCACAGATTTGATTCTTTTGTTATCCATATAAGACGACACCCCAAGATTTTTATAGTCTTCTAGAACACAATAATGAGGAAAAATGGATTTGCGCATCTGATTGAGTATCCATCGTTCTTGATACGGAATAGCGATATCTAAAAACTCAATTCTTTTTGTCTATTGCTATCTATCTTGCTAACTCAATGAGATTGCCCCTCATGATTGCCTTCTGTAAATGCTCCTTATGTGGAGTTATTTGTGCATCAAGGTTAGAGGAAAGACTTGAGCACTATTTATAAAGTTTTTAGCCACAGGACCCTCTCATCACAGATTGAGCTCTACTCGATCCACACAAGCCAGTTCCATATTAGACTAATTAAAAAATTTTATATCTTACCTCATCAAATCAATCACGTAAGACAGTAAATATAAATCTTAATTAATGTAGTCCACATTATAAAAAACTCCTACATCTTTTAGTTGCTTATTTTAGATATCGATATTGAGGGAGCTCGCAATTCTGGAGGACTTTTCGGGGAAAGAATGTGAAAGACTTGACTCCTATTTCCTCGTTTTAATCTCTCTCGAACTGTGGCTTCCCTGTTTAATCAATAGCGTGTATGTTCAGTGAAATTGGCATCCCTCTTGATTTGTGAAGCAATGGGATGCTTATAGGGTCCTTAGCTAGGTTTAATTTTCGATTTCTATTAGGGCCTAATCTAATTGAACTCAAAGCCTTTAACAATAACACGTGATCTTAACTCAATTTGAGCTTGGAGCCTTGTCTACTTAACTTATAATTTTCGGCTATCACCCCCATTTCCATGCCGAATTCCTTGATGGGCTTTGGCCCGTCCAAGCGTCAATTTTTCTCAATTCCTTGCGACCGGTCCAAATTAAAATGCAAAATACATGCACGTTGAAAATTAAACTAATCCTATATGAACTTAAAACTATGTGAACAAATATTTTTTTTTTCTACGAACTAAGCCTAGTCCTAATTTTTTTAATGACAAAATAAAATATCAAAATTTAGGTGTCAACAGAAACCCCTCTTTGAGTGGCGGCTCGCAAAGGTTTATCAAAGTGATGTGGAAAGTATTAGTGATATGTTCTTGGATCGACTAGATAGGCAGAAATCCCGACGGAAGTTTAAAGGAGCATGGTGCGCATAGTACCAGAGGACCCGGAAGTTGTCAATTTGGAACTCAAATTTGGTCGGTTGAAGCGAAATGACGTCCTGATCAATACACACCGCTGTTAGCGGCGATGGATGATGGATTTCAATGATTCGGGATCGTTTAGTTGGGTTTTTGAATTTTTCTTAATTTATTTTTATTTTCTATTATTTTGCTATTAGTGGCGATTTTGTAATTTTGGGCTTTCTGTTAGAGACCTATTAGGGTTAGGTTTCATGCCTCATATAAAAGGTATTTTACAAGTAGGATGGAACAGAATATTTCATATTGAATTTCGAGATTTTCTCTTACGCTCTGCGCATTGTCGTTCCCTGTTATGTTTTGCGTTGGGTCACAAAGACTTTAATCTTGAAACCTAAATTTCGACCATGCAAATGATGAATTTTATTTTTTTTTTTTGGTGGGTTTGTTAATCTCATTTTTTAATGCAATGATATGATACATGATATACAAAAAAAAAAAAAAAAGCTTCTCACTTCCCGTAGAGCAGTAAACGAGCCTTATATATGGATCGCATATAGAGCATCCAGGTTTGGAAATGTTTTGTAATGCTAAAGATTTCCCTAATCATCGAACTTTCATGAAAAAATAAGGTTTTCGAAGTACGGTTGCCTGTCTGTTACCCACGGCTTTCCTCAGGCGCGAAACAGCGCGAGATATTTGAAAACTTTTGGAGGACAACTTAAGCCAATTAAGTGTCCAAAATGTGCCACCCAAGCTGATTGGGCGAACAAAGAAAAGGATAAGTGAACGCAAAATTGGATGTCATTCTCAGATTAATTGGGCAAACCACAAAAATGGATGTGACACCTAAGCTGATTAGGTGAACACAGAAAACGAAACATGATTCCCAGAGTAATTGGGCAAGCCACGAAATTTAGATGCAACTCCCAGGCTAATTGGCGCAAGTCACAAAATTGAGTGTGATGAGTAGGTAAACACTAAAAAGGACTGTGATTCCCAGGCTAATTGGGCAAGCCACGAAATTTAGATGCAACTCCCAGGCTAATTGGCGCAAGTCACAAAATTGAGTGTGAAGTAGGTAAACACTCCCCAGGCTAATTGGGCAAGTTACAAAATTTAAACGTGACACTTAAGCTGATTAAGTGAACACGAAAGAAATGTGATTCCCAAGCCAATTGGGCAAATCACAAAATTAGGTCATGACACCTAAGCTGATTAGGTGAACACAAAAGAAAATTATAGCAAGATTTTCAGGGACAATTAGAGGACATACCTGAACCCTTACTCGAATTGTCACCAACAACCGAGTTAACTGCATTGAACCTGTCTTTTCACCGAGGCAAGATTTAAAGCAACAAATGCGCATAGACATGTTTTCAACAAATTCACAAATTTGCTTGCATTTTCGAGCTTATCAATAAGGAAATCTCTTTCACCCTTTTGATAATTTTGATCATATTGAATGAGAAACCTTCGGTTAGAAAAGACTTTTCACTCACTCTCAATGGAGGGTTTTTTTTTCACTTGACTTTTGATGCAGGTATGAGAATCACTCGAACTCTCTTCATCGTGCTTGATAGGGGTCCAGATATTCTCGAAATTAGTATGACCTAACTAATCTAAGAGGTTTTTACGATGATTGTACTATAGGTTCGATCAAAGGTTTAACAAAAGGGACTCATGTGAGTGATGGCTTTGAAGGAAATGACAACATCAATTGTTCCAGGTTTACAAGTCAAAAACCCTGCAAAATGAGATAGAAAAAGTCTTGCTTGCACTTCTTTAAGTAGCATTTATGAATATTTGAAACTCTACGTTAACTCAAGTGCCCTAATCTAAAGAGACTTCGATGAGGATTGTAATGTAGGTTCAGTAGGCTTGAAATGATTAGCTTGTTTACACCAAAAGGGATATCATCCGAGAAAATTGGTGATCATCCATGCTTCACGTTTTCACCACTGACTCTTGCTCTGACAAATACTCTGCAAATTTTTATTCATGAATGAATTTTCTTTCGAGGAACATTCTTTGCAAAATCATTTTTGCCGAGGCTCCCTTTCTCTTTTTCCTTCATTTTCTTCTTTTTTCGAGAGAGAAAGAACCTCATTCATTGCTTGCACATTTCCTTGATGGACTTGTCTTTTGAAATTCATTTGCCCCAAGTCACCTCTAATCTTCATGTATCCTAATGTTTTGAGATGGTATCACCGCTCTACCATGGGAGTGATCATCAATTGGATTACAGGAAATGAATCCACCGCTCAAATTGGTATGCAAAAGTAAAGTGTGGAGGGAGATAAAAAAGAAATGCTCTTCATCATATCTAAGTCGCTTGAGCTAACACAGAATTTGCATGCAATAAATATATTTAAAGACAGATGCGAGTAAAAGCAAGAAAATTTTAACCAATTTCATTGGGTGAGCATGAAATGAGATGTGCCATCTTATAAATTCTTTCATGTCCACCCAACGGATAAGGTACCAACACCACTCCAAAAATCAAGCTTTTTATATGGAAAATATGTCAGAATGCATTACCAATGAAATCGAACTTATTCAAGAGAAGTATTATCGAACCTGTAGCTCTGTAGTCAACACCGGAGACTGTGGAGCATCCCTTAGACTAGATTCTCATCGACAGTCGTGGGCTCGCTAGAATTGCAGATTGGCTGTTGAATTTCAAGAGTACCTCGGTGAGCTTTGAACATTTAGCTGTGACTCTTTGGCATATATGGAAATCTAGAAACAATTTCACCTTTCCCCAACAAACTCCAAATCCACAGTATCTCGTGAGTTCGGCATGGGCCATGCATCAAAATATCAACAGATGGAACAAATCGAAAAGGAAAAACGACTTGGTAAGAGGAGAATCACCTCAGATCTGGCTCTATCCGCAGCAAGGAGTCCTCAAGGTAAATATTGACGAATCTTTCAGAGAAGGCTCAACAGAAGCAGAGATTAGCTGTGTGTGTCGTAACTATAACAGTGTTTTAGTGGACGGCTTCATGAAATCTGTGAGAGTAACCTCAACAGCTCAGGCAGGAGCAAAGGCTCTAACTAAAACCCTAGATTTCCTTAGTAAACGAAGTCATTTAAGGGTGCGTTTGGCCCCACTTTCGGGAAAAGTGTTTGGCAAATGCAAAGACCTTTAGGCTGCTTTTGGAAAGGCTTTGGGGGAAAGTCTTTGGAAAAATGCAAATGCCTTTAGTCTAAATGGATTTGGTGAAATGCAAAAACTATTTGGTAAACTGTAATTAAAAAGTACCTTGAAAAGAAAGTTTGGGAAAATGTTGTTTGGTAAACATAAATTCCCAAATACCTTTAGCTGAATTTTTTAATATTTTTTTATGATTTTTTAATAACTTTTATTCTTTTCTTTTTCTTTTTTTTTTCCTTCCCCAACCCTTCCCCTACCTCTAGCCGGTCTAGCGATCGGCCAAAGCCTCGGCTAGCGAGGCTGAGCCTCGCCTAACTATGGTGGGGCTCGACCTCGCCGTCGCCTCCTCGCCTGACGATGGCAAGGTCGTGCTTCGCCATGGCCGAGTGAGGGTCGACCTCGCAAGCCCAAATCTAGGCTTGCGAGGTTGACACTCGCCGTCACCGCCTCGCAAGCCTAGAGATTTAGGCTTGCGAGATCGACCCTCTCCGCCGCCGCCTCGCCATGGCCAATCAGGGACCTCACCCAGCCATGGCGAGGCGCGACCTCGCCATTGCTGCGTCGCTATGGCAGCCGAGGTCGAACCCTCGGAAGCCCAGAGATCTAGGCTTGCGAGGGCTCGACCTCGGCCGGCCATGGCGAGGCAGTGACCTCGCTGTCAGAGCCCCACCATGGTTTGCGCTTGCGAGGTCGACCCTCGCCCGACCATGGCGAGGTAGCGACCTTGCATCGGAGCCTCGCCATGGCCAGTTGAGGTCGAGCCCTCGCAAGCCCAGATCTAGGGAGCCTCGCCATGGTTGGCCAGCGACCTCATCGTTATGATCGCGTGGAGAGTCGCAGCAGAGGGTTGGAGAGGGGGCTCGATGTGGTGGTGTTGTTCGGCGGCGGTGTCTTCGGCGGTGCTTGTAGTGGCGGTCCGATTGAGCTCAAGCAGAACGGCGCAGCAACGCACTCGGGTGAGGGAAGGAAGAAGATGAAGACAAGGGTAAACATGAAATTATGAAGGGTGAGTGAGGGTAATATTGGAACTTCAAAAAATCACTAAATTTAGCACTATTACATGTTGAAAATGCTGAAAGCCCAAGGTAGCTTCAAAGCTGCCTTGGCATTCAACCTTGGGGAAGGCTCCACTTTGAGCCAACATGTTTACAAAAAAATTTGCCGAACACCAAAATTTGGCCCAAGCATCTTTGGGTGCTCAAAGCCCCTTCCCAAAGGAGTTCCCAAACGCAGCCTTAGCCTAATGAGCTTTGGGAAAATGCAAGGCTATTTGGTAACTGTAATTGAAAAGAGTTTTGAGGAAATGCAAGAGTATTTGGTAAACCTATATTTGGAAAGCCCATTGGTGTAACCAAAACTTTTTCTTCCATTCTTACCCTCAATAAAGAACTATAATATCACACTTACTTAATTCATTAAATAAAACTAATGCCTGAGAGAGATTAGCAATTGGAAGAGAGGCAAATGCGAGCACCAGGCACAAGAGAGGCGAGCACGATCGATGGCACATCATGAGGTCAAGTGGCGAGTTAAACATTCAATGCATGTAAAATCAAAATGCTCGTTCCTGGGCTACGACTACTGGAATCAATGCTTGAGAGAGATTAGCGATAGCACAAATTCAATCAAAAACCCATTTTAATTCGTCCAGAGTGGAACAAGTCGAAGAAACTCAATTAAAAAACTTCTGTCAAATTCCATACTCAACGTTTCTCACATTCGCAAAACTGAACTAGCCTCCTATGATATATACATCAAATCTACCACAGAACATACAAAACCAGTGATATCCTGCTCGAACCGAAGCAAAGGCTGATCGGCTCTAAGAGTCAAGATTAGACGTTCTTCGTACAAAGTGAACATGGCAACAGGATCATGGTTGTTCTTTTGGTGAATCCCTGGAGCCCCCAAGTTCCCCAAGTGGCTCTCTCGAGGTTTCTCGCTCGATCCAAAAACAAAACCTTTCACACGATTCTCCGCTGATAGTATCGCCTACTTAATCTGTGAATGAAGACATCTTGGATCAATGATCACCATGCAATCAATTCAGAATAAGGTACAAGGGCAAAGGAAACCAACAATTTCTATGCCAAAAGCACAACAAGCAGTAAGGATATCATAATACCGCCACATACCCCATTAAAAGCTTTCATTGGGGGTACATACTATGCGTTTTATCCCATTGCAGTACAGCAGCAAAAGCCATAAATCTTGGATAGAAAAACAGTAAAGCAATAAGAAAGATTAACTTGAGATAGACAAACTATGAAGTCAGAACCTTGACATGCATCAAAAGTTCCTAGCAATGACCTTCTGCTTCAGACAAAACACGAATCAGAATCTAAGGTCTGAAGACATTCATCCCCTCACCTCAAACACAAGAAACAGCAGCCGATAATAACATTATATGTGCAGAAATCAATCAACTAGCTTAATGGATCAAATAGTCACAGTCTCCGATCCCAGCCAGTATTATAACCTTGTGCACCAGAAGCAAGTCCTGTTAAAGGAACTACAAAACAGAGAGATTATAGTGAGATATAGAAGCAAAAAACAAAAAGCCATGCTTCAGCCATGGCTTTCACGAATGCAATGGGGAGACCAGCGACATTCCCAACTCGCAATCGCCAACATAAGCCCAAAAAAAAAAAAAAATAGAAACAAGTCTCAGCAACATGTAATCGCCAACATTCCCAACTCGCAATCACTCAATTTTGCACAAATCTAAGCACAAATCTCAGCAATCTAAATCAGGGAAGCCTAACATTCAGGTAATACTTCAAGAACCAGAAAACGAGGAACAGTTTAAAAAAAATCGATTGGTCACTACAGTTTTAACATAAATTAGCCAATCAAACCGAATGATGTACCAGCCCAATCAAAGGTAACTAAATTGTCAATAGAGTTGAGATGGACATAAGTGGCAGAGATTAGTAGTGAAAGCGAAGGTACCTTTTCGATGGAGTTGCGGAGAGAGAGGAAGCCATCCCGATAGGCCTTGTGCTCCAGCTTCTGCTTCAGACGCTTCAGGTGACATTCCATTTCTTCGGAGCTTCCATGGTCGTCGGATTTGGGATGAAGAAGATTTCTAGGGATTACTTCGCGACCTCCAGGCGTCGTGACGCCGCGGTCTCGCGACCTCGGCGAGCCTCGCGACAACAGATTTGGGGCAATGGTGCGACCGTCGATCAGGCGATCGGCGACAACCATCGACCGGAGGCGACCAGGTGAGCGATGTCACGCTGGTGAGGCGAGCGAAGAGACGCGAGCGAGCTGGGTTTCGTCAGGCGAGCGCGCGGGAAAAGAGACGAGGGAAGAGACAGCCATCAGATCAAAGTTTTAGTTTTTTTTAAGGGTAAATGTGAAATTATGACTAATAAATGAGGGTAACATTTAAAATTCGAAAATTTCATTAATTCAGGACTCTTGCATGTTAAGAAAGCTAGAAAGCCAAACTCGGTGTAAGTAGGGATGATCAATTCTCGATCCGATCCAATTTTCTTTAAGAAACGAAAATCGGATCAATGATCTCAGTTCTCAATTTTTCGAAACTAGGAATTGGAATAGTTCTCAATTTTTTGAAATCGAGAATCGGACCGGATCAGATCGAATAATCTGATCTCCAAGCGTCTCATTGGACCGAAAATAAGAAAAAAAAAAAAGCACCTGCTCGTGGATTATACAACTTTACCGGCGAATGATCAATATCCTTGCTGTCCCTTTTGACTTCTCTTGCAGGTTGTAAAGTGAAGGTAACTGGTGCTTACAAAGAGTCCACAAAGTTTAACAACTTCACAGATGTCCCTGTATTGAAGCCCCACACAAGAAGACGACTCGTTGAAGTTGCCAAAGGATCTCAACGGAGCTATCATCCTCTACAAAAGACCTTGGTGGATATAAAAATTTCGACAGGTTCGATTTGAGCAGTCCAGTTTAGTCCTAGGCCTCAGGAATCAGACCGCTTGGCCATCGATTTCAATTTTAAGAATTGCGAACTGAACCGTCGCCCTCTAGAATCGGAATCGGACTGCCGGTCTCGGTCCGATTTGCTCATCCCGAGGTGTGAGGAAGCCTTGAGCTAAAGGCCTTCTCAAGGCCTTGAAAATACTAGCCTTTGGAAAATGGACTCCCAAAAATGAAAGCCGAACGCTCTAGCATTTGCCCAAGGGCCTTTAAAGGTTCGAAGGGCTTTGCACAGCTATTCCTAAAGGCAGCCTAAGCCTTCAACTTGAGTCAGACTCTTTAGTTCTGATACGAGCACAACAGGAGCAGATCAATTTCCTTGGGCTGGAGAGGTGCTTGTCAGTGCAGCTAAGAGGAAGCTCATGGGGTTTAAAAGTCTATCCCTGGCCCATTGCAGTAGAAATGCAAACAAGGTTGCAGATTGGTTGGTTAAAGCTCATAGTGATTGATACCTGGCCTTTGATTGGGTGTCAAAACACCCTGAAGCCTTATGGGTTCTTCTTTGTTCCGATTCTAGCTTTTTGTGCCCGTAATTGTTACTCAAGTAATGAGAAGAACTATCTTTTGACCAAAAAAAAAAAAATGCTATTGTAACATGGTTCAAATACTATTTATCTAATTTCTCATGAATATTCACATATCGTAAATATCTAATAGGATAACAATGTGTTTGTTTATAAATATAATATTTTAGATCCACCATTTCTCACAAGTTTTTCAGTTCAATGGCATGTCATCGATCACGTTACTCGAGATGAAGTAAATCTAAGATCTTTCTAGATTTACAGTGAATTCTGCTATTTGGGTACTTTCTAGTAGCTTATCTTTATAATAGGAGAGTCCTTATTACGATATTTTAATCCCTAAAGTAGAGATGCTAGAGTGGGTCCTCCCTTTTGAAAGGGATTCAATAGCTTTCATGGCTTTAGAAGATTTGTATCGTAAGTTTCTTGGATTGACTCTCTATTTTGTTTTCTGTGGAGACTACTCTGATGAAGGGGAAGCTATGTTGGAGATTGAATCACATGTAAATGGCAAAAGTTGGGGTAACCTTCAAAGTTTCCTTTATTTGTAGTCGTATCATATCTATCTTGAGTATACTATGCCATTTCATCTATTTTGAGAAGTCGATTTTGGTCAAATTGAGTGGAGTTATGTACAATTTAGCCTTAGAGTATAGATTGATGGTATTGTAATAAAGCGGGGAATTCGAATAATATACAAGCTACTAGATGATAATTTAAAGATTTAGATTCGGGACAATCAGTTAAGCCGAGAGTTCACTTAAGCACAAAGATTATTTGATCGAAGCAGATCCTGAGGAATGCTAGCAAGATTGTCAAATGAGTACTGAGGAACATAGTCAAATAGTACCAAAGAGAAATCATGAGCTAGAGGCCTGCGAACCAAGACCACGTGGGCTTCTAAATCGATGGGCGGAGATGAGTATGGCAGTGTTTGCTCGCTACTTCTGTTGTTAGAATGATCAGGCAACTTGCTAAGGAAGCAATTCGGAGGTAAGTGAACCTGGGTGATCTTGATTTAAGTACCTTCTTTCTCCTTGTTCTTGTCGTTTTCTTTTATCAACAACATGTTGTTATTGCTCACTTTTACCCATATATATCCATCGAGTTATTTTATGTGTCCGTTTAAACTTTGCCAGCTAAAACGATGCAAACATGGAAAGTGGTCTCGGCGAGTTTTCTCTATCTTTGTTTCTCATTTTTACTTTGTCTATACACGCACTTTCGGTTCCGTTTATTTTAGTTTGAAAAATTATTTCCTCTCATGTAGATTCATCCCTCATTCCAATCCTCGTTCGTGCATTGTGTACTCGATTGTGAAACTATGGAGCGATATCTCGATCGTTCTTCCTTCGATCAATTATCACTGTAAATGGATTAGAACACATGACTCATGATATTTGTCGGAAGTCTTGACTATATAGTTATCCCATTATATCATTTTCTCGAAAAAAATTTCTCGAAATCTATTAATGTTAAATTTTTTCATGCATTTTGATTTTCATCTTGTCGAAGTATCCTATTAATCGTTATAGAAATATAACATATGTTTGATGATCGCTTCCTTAAATAAGTAATCACCTTTTCTTTTTTCGCTCAAATCCCCTTTAACCCTAGTTAAATTTATTCCCAAATTGAATTCCGTAATTCTTTCTTCTCTTTTAGCATCACAACTCCTCATCTTCCATACGACGCCGGTGAGCTCTCACGAATGGAAGATCGCCACCTGCCAACGGAGGCGACGAACAGCTGAAGTTCATCTTCCGGAAACACAATCCCCCGCGAACCGACGGCGACGGAGACTGGCCAGCGGAGGCGAGGGTCTGTCACCGCCGAACAAAGCCATGGAAACTGGTGACGTAGCTTTGGGTGAACGATTCTCTCGTGAGGTTTCGGGCTTTGTGCAACTTGCTATAGATCAGGTAACGCATGGCACGTCCGAATTTTATTATGTTGATGTGATACTTGTGCTGGATTATGATTTCGACTCAGTTGGTGATACAATTACGCGGGAACTTGAAGAACGTGTCGTTGAATTTGTTCGAGAGACGCTGAATCAGTGTTTCTTCGTTAGTTCTGCCTGTGGATGCTTGGTAGTGAATTCATAGGTTATCGACCGTTACACACTGCAAAATCATCGACAATCTTTGGAAGGTATAGCTTTTTTTTCTTCATTTTCATAGGTGGCAATCCTGGTGTAGTCCCCTTTTCAGGCAAAAAACTGAGCCAATCCTGGTGCTGTAGGTTGTGGATGTGTAGTATAAGTACAGATGCGCAGCAGGTGGTAGGTTTTCCAGGAGAATTGAATTTTGCGAAAACATCAATCACTAGGATAGGGCTCTGTCTCTATGCTTTATGAGGGGCTTAAAGGGGCACGACCATAGAGGTATGAAGAAGATGCAGTCAGATGGCAAGCCACTAGGAAAGGTTGAGTGAAACCTGATTAATGAAAGATAAGCTTATGAACTACCAATAATAAGACACACTGGAATGAGCAACATTTAGTTTCTCAAATTAGTTGCTGTTTTTGCTTTAGTGTTGTTAGAGCCATATCAGCTTAAGTGTTGGGTGGGATTCGCATCTGAGTTACAGGGTGAGTATGTATTAACTGTCATTAATTGGAAGTTTTTGACCAGTATATTATACAGGACCTGCAAGATCTTGATCTTATAGCTACGAGATATGTATTCATTCCATTAGTGGCTGCATATTGATACTGAAATATTTTTACTGCAGGCAACTTGATGTTGATTTCCCCTTGAATTGCCTGTATGCAAGTGTGAGAGAGATTCTGACTCTTGTACTCATTCTTTTTCTCCTAGGAAGTAACAAGACTTCTTTGTTTTTTTTTTTAAATATAAGGTAAAGCTTGCTTTGAACAACCCTGAAGTTCGAGTTTGGTAAGAAACTGATTTTCAGTAACCAGGTGCATTTAGATATGTTATCTTAATTTTCTAATTAAGATAATTAGTATTTTCAGTCTTAATTAGTAAATGATTTCACATTGTACTTTATTTATATTATACCTTGATTGAACAGTTGTGTAATTGTTGAGGAAGGGCACCTTATTTTGGCATGAAGAAACAGGACTAATGAGACACAAAATTTATATCTATCATTGCTTCTCCACTCCTTTCTATAAATTTTGGCCAACAGCACTTTGTTGTTGTTCTGAGTTGATACCCTCACATTATACACTCGTAGTTATTGTTGATCTTTTTTGTGTCTTTAATATATGTAAAATAGTATATCCAAACAAATCTGTTAAAAAGTGGAATTTTCTATGCATTATTAGGCTGTAAATGGTTTTGTTCCCATTATTCTTTCATCAATATGATTACGGCTAACAATAACAACGATTTATTTTCTATGTACAAGGTTTCATGTTTCTTGTTTGCCATTGTACTCTGCCTGAATTTTGGACCAAGAACAGTCAGAGAAAAAGTTTCGATGAGGACGTAGAGAGAGAATAGGGGAATGATATGTACTTTTTTGAATAGAATTAAAGCCGTTGTAATTGCTTGACCAGAATATTGAGTGCTCATAGATTGTGATGTATTGCATTCTTGAATATGTTAATTGGTACTTGATCGCCTCAACAGATCGTAAATTTATAGATTATTTTAGGAATGTATTTATTGCTTTACATTACATCAGAGTGAGTTGTTATGGTGGCTTCACCCTCTCTTCATTAAAAAGGTGTAGTGAGAGATGCCAAATTCTAAAGTTGTGGGAAGTGAGTTAAAAGAATTTGCAAAATCTCAAATGTTGGGAGGATAACTGCAATTCACATCAAATTTCAGAAAATATAACACTTTACTAAAAACCAGATTGAATACCTTATAGTAAGGAGAATGCTCACCAAACGATGTCCACACCTTGACATTGAGGAGCAAAGAGGCAATTTGAAAAGGAAATAGATGAGTTATAGTTGTGTTCCTATTATTTGCGGGTTAACTATTTTGTGTTTGCATTACTAATGCTCTTGACACTCAGAGGAAGAAGGAAACGGCACTAAGAGATGCACCGATTCAAAGATAAACTATTGGACTCAAACATTATGCAAGAGTTAAAAGAACAAAATATAAACGTGAAGGAGAAAGCATTTTTCATGAAATGCATTTACAAAATTATGTTGAAACTACACTCAGAGCAACTTTCTATCTAACATGCCCCTAAGTTTGATAAGCTTTCTTTATTTTTCTCCTTGTGCTTTCGTAGGCAATCAGACGTGCAGAAATGGAAGCTCTTGATGTTCTTCTTGAACAATGGCGGAGGATGGATTTTCTTGTGCTGTAGTTGCAGAGAAGTTTTCAACGCGCTCCTGTTATGTGACATGTGAACCATGATGTGTGCAGCAGCATTATCGATCATTGGTACATCTATTGATCATATTGAAATAAAACTAAACTTTTGTAAGATTTGTTTATTAATTAGTAATTAGATGACTCTTAGCCATTTTTTTGGGATAAAGGAAGTATATTATGGCTGTGCAAATGATAAATTTGGAGGCTGTTGCGTTCCAGTAGCTCCTAGGCAGGCATTAGGTGAGTTTCTGAACTTGCTTTTGTTGCTGATTTCGTATCTACGTAGCTCCACTTTGAAATTGTGACATATGACAATTGACAACTAAAGCTTTTTGGAGATTTATGACTCCTTATGCTAATTAATGATGGATGCGGTTTTGTAGTAATTCCATTGTGTCACACTTTGAATATTGTAGCACAACCATGAAAATAAATGGCAATTTCCGTGACTTGTTAGACATTTCCTTTTTTTTGCGCTAAAAAATTTCTGTTCTGGTAAGTTCTACAAGTTAACGTAACATTAGTTTGTTCCTTTTCCCTTTGCCACCCCCACAAACACCCCACACACAAACCCCCCTTCCTCGCTTCTTTCCCTTGTAGCAAGATTCTTTGATGTCTTTAATGTTATCAAGTCTAAAGAGGGAAATATAGCATCTTCAAAGAAATATGATTTAACTATGAGGAAATTATGCTTTTTGATATGTCATGGACAATGTACTCGATAAGGAAATCTACTTTTTCTTGTTTAATAGTTTCAATCGTCTCTCTTGCATACGTGAGGCCATGTGCTTGCTAAAATGTGGTGTATGGCATGTATTTCCATTATTATTTTCCATCTGATTGATGCTGCCATGATTTAACATTTCATGTTTCCTGAGATTGTTCAGAAGTCACCAATTTTTCACTCAGGCTTTATCGACATAAAAGTTAAAAACGTAGTGAAATAGGATCTGTTTCATTGTGATTTGAGCAGTACATAATGTAGCTAATATAGAACGGACAATGTCTCTTTGTTGAATTATTAGTTTCGAAGGAGGGAGGGAAGGAATAAGCATGGGAACTCTTGACTCTTAGAGATAGATATTGATACGCATGCTTTAATAAGGAGGAAGCAATGGTGTGAGGGTAAAATTTTAGGGGAAAAGTTAGCCATGAAGCTGACTTTCGAAGCTAGAAATTGATACTTATGCTGCTCTTAAGAATCTAATTAGAAGTCAAAAGTATTGTGGGAAACACGAACTAGCTCATTGCCTTTCTGGATAGGACATCAAGCAAGAGGATGCATGTTGCAGATAAAGTACCACCTTGCTCAATTTCCACTATGTTTGGCTGAAAAACTAGCCCTAATTATTGCATAGTTAGAGAGGAGACTGTTGTTATAATGGTGAGCATGGTTCATATGTGATGTTTGGAAGATTTAGATGATTGAGACCCATCCTAGCCGGTATTAGTATTCAAGTAATTTGCAAGTCTTCTCTCAATCAGATTCCCCGTACGAATCTCTCTCCGAAGAGAACTTGCCCATCTGTGTTAAAAGCCTCGAAGTATCCCCCTGTTTACAGCTATTGTTTGTTCTCTCAGGATATCAGGTTTAAGCCATAGCTACCCCAAATACACCTCTTTTAAATCTGATGCAAAAAGTTTGCCCAGGTATAGAGCCTAGTTTCTGTCAATTGAAGTAAATGGTACACTTTAGAGATAATTTACTTGCCTGAAAACCTGTTTCTTGGAGTACAGACATTTCTTAAAATTGATATTATTAGGATCTAAATGTGAACATCCTAAGTTGAGCATATTCCTTTATCAGCGAACGTGTTTTTTGCTTAGATGGTACCTCCTTTTGCAGAGTGCTTTGTCAATTAGTCTCGAAATTATCTCTTGCTTGATATTTGGACATGTTTTGCTAATGGAATCTGTATTAAGCTAATGAGCTAGGTAAAAATGCAGAATTATCAGAAATATTGGGTGGCTTTCACAGAAATTTCATCTATGTTTCCCTTTCAAGTGTCTGCCTGATATATGAATGTGTCCAACCTTTTCGTTCTTCTGGCAATGATGGAAATATGGATCAAAGGGTTTCAAATGTTGTGGAGAGATAATGGCACCAGAAGCAATTTCTCTTCTACGAGATCTTTCATGAACAAGGAAAACCCTAATGCCATGAACAGCGATCAACCATTTTAACCAGATTAACCAAATGAACTGTCTGTTCGATAGAATGTTATGATATTGCAAGTAGCACCTACATACATTAGGTAATTTAAGGGAAATGATCATTCTCTTCCAATGACCCATAGTTAAATGCACTCCAAGAGGCCTTTATGAGCATAATATAGCAATTCTACTTTATTAACCAAACTTTACTTTATCAATTAATGAACTTGAGCATGGTGCCTGCTAGCAACACTCCCTTAAGGACCCTTTTGGAAAAGGTCTTCAAAATCTAATGCTATGGCCTTCCTAGTACTCATTCCCATTCATATTCATTGAGATTCTTCAATGAATATGAATGGGAATGAGTACTAGGAAGGCCATAGCATTAGATTTTGAAGACCTTTTCCCAAAAGGGTCCTTAAGGGAGTGTTGCTAGCAGGCACCATGCTCAAGTTCATTAATTGATAAAGTAAAGTTTGGTTAATAAAGTAGAATTGCTATATTATGCTCATAAAGGCCTCTTGGAGTGCATTTAACTATGGGTCATTGGAAGAGAATGATCATTTCCCTTAAATTACCTAATGTATGTAGGTGCTACTGCAATATCATAACATTCTATCGAACAGACAGTTCATTTGGTTAATCTGGTTAAAATGGTTGATCGCTGTTCATGGCATTAGGGTTTCCTTGTTCATGAAAGATCTCGTAGAAGAGAAATTGCTTCTGGTGCCATTATCTCTCCACAACATTTGAAACCCTTTGATCCTAATTTCCATCATTGCCAGAAGAACGAAAAAGGTTGGACACATTCATATATCAGGCAGACACTTGAAAGGGAAAACATAGATGAAATTTCTGTGAAAGCCACCCAATATTTCTGATAATTCTGCATTTTACCTAGCTCATTAGCTTAATACAGATTCCATTAGCAAAACATGTCCAAATATCAAGCAAGAGATAATTTCGAAGACTAATTGACAAAGCACTCTGCAAAAGGAGGTACCATCTAAGCAAAAAACACGTTCGCTGATAAAGGAATATGCTCAACTTAGGATGTTCACATTTAGATCCTAATAATATCAATTTTAAGAAATGTCTGTACTCCAAGAAACAGGTTTTCAGGCAAGTAAATTATCTCTAAAGTGTACCATTTACTTCAATTGACAGAAACTAGGCTCTATACCTGGCAAACTTTTTGCATCAGATTTAAAAGAGGTGTATTGGGGTAGCTATGGCTTAAACCTGATATCCTGAGAGAACAAACAATAGCTGTAAACAGGGGGATACTTCGAGGCTTTTAACATGGATGGGCAAGTTCTCTTCGGAGAGAGATTCGTACGGGGAATCTGATTGAGAGAAGACTTGCAAATTACTTGCATACTAATACCGGCTAGGATGGGTCTCAATCATCTAAATCTTCCAAACATCACATATGAACCATGCTCACCATTATAACAACAGTCTCCTCTCTAACTATGCAATAATTAGGGCTAGTTTTTCAGCCAAACATAGTGGAAATTGAGCAAGGTGGTACTTTATCTGCAACATGCATCCTCTTGCTTGATGTCCTATCCAGAAAGGCAATGAGCTAGTTCGTGTTTCCCACAATACTTTTGACTTCTAATTAGATTCTTAAGAGCAGCATAAGTATCAATTTCTAGCTTCGAAAGTCAGCTTCATGGCTAACTTTTCCCCTAAAATTTTACCCTCACACCATTGCTTCCTCCTTATTAAAGCATGCGTATCAATATCTATCTCTAAGAGTCAAGAGTTTCCATGGCTTATTCCTTCCCTCCCTCCTTCGAAACTAATAATTCAACAAAGAGACATTGTCCGTTCTATATTAGCTACATTATGTACTGCTCAAATCACAATGAAACAGATCCTATTTCACTACGTTTTTAACTTTTATGTCGATAAAGCCTGAGTGAAAAATTGGTGACTTCTGAACAATCTCAGGAAACATGAAATGTTAAATCATGGCAGCATCAATCAGATGGAAAATAATAATGGAAATACATGCCATACACCACATTTTAGCAAGCACATGGCCTCACGTATGCAAGAGAGACGATTGAAACTATTAAACAAGAAAAAGTAGATTTCCTTATCGAGTACATTGTCCATGACATATCAAAAAGCATAATTTCCTCATAGTTAAATCATATTTCTTTGAAGATGCTATATTTCCCTCTTTAGACTTGATAACATTAAAGACATCAAAGAATCTTGCTACAAGGGAAAGAAGCGAGGAAGGGGGGGGGGGTTGTGTGTGGGGTGTTTGTGGGGGTGGCAAAGGGAAAAGGAACAAACTAATGTTACGTTAACTTGTAGAACTTACCAGAACAGAAAATTTTTAGCGCAAAAAAAAAGGAAATGTCTAACAAGTCACGGAAATTGCCATTTATTTTCATGGTTGTGCTACAATATTCAAAGTGTGACACAAATGGAATTACTACAAAACCGCATCCATCATTAATTAGCATAAGGAGTCATAAATCTCCAAAAAGCTTTAGTTGTCAATTGTCATATGTCACAATTTCAAAGTGGAGCTACGTAGATACGAAATCAGCAACAAAAGCAAGTTCAGAAACTCACCTAATGCCTGCCTAGGAGCTACTGGAACGCAACAGCCTCCAAATTTATCATTTGCACAGCCATAATATACTTCCTTTATCCAAAAAAATGGCTAAGAGTCATCTAATTACTAATTAATAAACAAATCTTACAAAAGTTTAGTTTTATTTCAATATGATCAATAGATGTACCAATGATCGATAATGCTGCTGCACACATCATGGTTCACATGTCACATAACAGGAGCGCGTTGAAAACTTCTCTGCAACTACAGCACAAGAAAATCCAATCCTCCGCCATTGTTCAAGAAGAACATCAAGAGCTTCCATTTCTGCACGTCTGATTGCCTACGAAAGCACAAGGAGAAAAATAAGGAAAGCTTATCAAACTTAGGGGCATGTTAGATAGAAAGTTGCTCTGAGTGTAGTTTCAACATAATTTTGTAAATGCATTTCATGAAAAACGCTTTCTCCTTCACGTTTATATTTTATTCTTTTAACTCTTGCATAATGTTTGAGTCCAATAGTTTATCTTTGAATCGGTGCATCTCTTAGTGCCGTTTCCTTCTTCCTCTGAGTGTCAAGAGCATTAGTAATGCAAACACAAAATAGTTAACTCGCAAATAATAGGAACACAACTATAACTCATCTATTTCCTTTTCAAATTGCCTCTTTGCTCCTCAATGTCAAGGTGTGGACATCGTTTGGTGAGCATTCTCCTTACTATAAGGTATTCAATCTGGTTTTTAGTAAAGTGTTATATTTTCTGAAATTTGATGTGAATTGCAGTTATCCTCCCAACATTTGAGATTTTGCAAATTCTCTTAACTCACTTCCCACAACTTTAGAATTTGGCATCTCTCACTACACCTTTTTAATGAAGAGAGGGTGAAGCCACCATAACAACTCACTCTAATGTAATGTAAAGCAATAAATACATTCCTAAAATAATCTATAAATTTACGATCTGTTGAGGCGATCAAGTACCAATTAACATATTCAAGAATGCAATACATCACAATCTATGAGCACTCAATATTCTGGTCAAGCAATTACAACGGCTTTAATTCTATTCAAAAAAGTACATATCATTCCCCTATTCTCTCTCTACGTCCTCATCGAAACTTTTTCTCTGACTGTTCTTGGTCCAAAATTCAGGCAGAGTACAATGGCAAACAAGAAACATGAAACCTTGTACATAGAAAATAAATCGTTGTTATTGTTAGCCGTAATCATATTGATGAAAGAATAGTGGGAACAAAACCATTTACAGCCTAATAATGCATAGAAAATTCCACTTTTTAACAGATTTGTTTGGATATACTATTTTACATATATTAAAGACACAAAAAAGATCAACAATAACTACAAGTGTATAATGTGAGGGTATCAACTCAGAACAACAACAAAGTGCTGTTGGGCAAAATTTATAGAAAGGGTGGAGAAGCAATGACAGATATAAATTCTGTGTCTCATAAGTCCTGTTTCTTCATGCTACAATAAGGTGCCCTTCCTCAACAATTACACAGCTGTTCAATCAAGGCATAATATAAATAAAGTACAATGTGAAATCATTTACTAATTAAGACTGAAAATACTAATTATCTTAATTAGAAAATTAAGATAACATATCTAAATGCACCTGGCTACTGAAATCAGTTTCTTACCAAACTCGAACTTCAGGGCTCTTCAAAGCAAGCTTTACCTTATATTTAAAAAAAAAAAAAAGAAGTCTTGTTACTTCTTAGGAGAAAAAGAATGAGTACAAGAGTCAGAATCTCTCTCACACTTGCATATAGGCAATTCAAGGGGAAATCAGCATCAAGTTGCCTGCAGTAAAAATATTTCAGTATCAATATGCAGCCACTAATGGAATGAATACATATCTCGTAGCTATAAGATCAAGATCTTGCAGGTCCTGTATAATATAATGGTCAAAAACTTCCAATTAATGACAGTTAATACATACTCACCCTGTAACTCAAATGCGAATCCCATCCAACACTTAAGCCGATATGGCTCTAACAACACTAAAGCAAAAACATCAACTAATTTGAGAAACTAAATGTTGCTCATTCCAGTGTGTCTTATTATTGTAGTTCATAAGCTTATCTTTCATTAATTAGGTTTCACTCAACCTTTCCTGGTGGCTTGCCATCTGACTGCATCTTCTTCATACCTCCATGGTCGTGCCCCTTTAAGCCCCTCAGAAAGCATAGACACAGAGCCCTATCCTAGTGATCAATGTTTTCGCAAAATTCAATTCTCCTGGAAAACCTACCGCCTGCTGCGCATCTGTACTTATACTACACATCCACATATCCTAGACACCTTAAAAGCACCCAAATCCATCCTTCCCTCCCTCCCAACCTACAACACCAGGATTGGCTCAGTTTTTTTCCTGAAAAAGGGGACTACACCAGGATTTCCACCTATGAAAATGAAGAAAAAAAAGCTATACCTTCCAAAGATTGTCGTTGATTTTGCAGTGTGTAACGGTCGATAACCTATGAATTCACTACCAAGCATCCACAGGTAGAACTAACGAAGAAACACTGATTCAGCGTCTCTCGAACAAATTCAATGACACGTTCTTCAAGTTCCCACGTAATTGTATCACCAACTGAGTCGAAATCATAATCCAGCACAAGTATCACATCAACATAATAAAATTCAGACGTGCCAGGCGTTACCTGATCTATAGCAAGCTGCACAAAGCCCGGAACCTCACGAGAGAATCGTTCATCCGAGGCTACGTCACCAGTTTCCATGGCTTTGGTCGGCGGTGACAGACCCTCGCCTCCGCTGGCCAGTCTCCGTCGCCGTCGGGTCGCGGGGGATTGTGTTTCTGGAAGACGAACTTCAGCTATTCGTCGCCTCCGTTGGCAGGTGGCGATCTTCCATTCGTGAGAGCTCACCGGCGTCGTATGGAAGATGAGGAGTTGTGATGCTAAAAGAGAAGAAAGAATTACGGAATTCAATTTGGGAATAAATTTAACGAGGGTTAAAGGGGATTTGAGCGAAAAAAGAAAATGTGATTACTTATTGGAAGTGATCATCAAACATATGTTATGTTTCTATAACGATTAATAGGATACTTCGACAAGATGAAAATCAAAATGCATGAAAAAATTTAACATTAATAGATTTCGAGAAATTTTTTTCGAGAAAATGATATAATGGGATAACTATATAGTCAAGACTTCCGACAAATATCATGAGTCATGTGTTCTAATCCATTTACAGTGATAATTGATCGAAGGAAGAACGATCGAGATATCGCTCCCTAGTTTCACAATCGAGTACACAATGCACGAACGAGGATTGGAATGAGGGATGAATCTACATGAGAGGAAATAATTTTTCAAACTAAAATAAACGGAATCGAAAGTGCGTGTATAGACAAAGTAAAAATGAGAAACAAAGATAGAGAAAACTCGCCGAGACCACTTACCATGTTTGCATCGTTTTAGCTCGCAAAGTTTAAACGGACACATAAAATAACTCGATGGATATATATGGGTAAAAGTGAGCAATAACAACATGTTGTTGATAAAAGAAAACGACAAGAACAAGGAGAAAGAAGGTACTTAAATCAAGATCACCCGGGTTCACTTACCTCCGAATTGCTTCCTTAGCAAGTTGCCTGATCATTCTAACAACAGAAATAGCGAGCAAACACTGCCATACTCATCTCCGCCCATCGATTTAGAAGCCCCATTGGTCTTGGTTCGCAGGCCTCTAGCTCATGATTTCTCTTTGGTACTATTTGACTATGTTCCTCAGTACTCATTTGACAATCTTGCTAGCCTTCCTCAGGATCTGCTTCGATCAAATAATCTTTGTGCTTAAGTGAACTCTCGGCTTAACTGATTGTCCCGAATCTAAATCTTTAAATTATCATCTAGTATCTTGTATATTATTCGAATTCCCCGCTTTATCACAATACCATCAATCTATACTCTAAGGTTAAATTGTACATAACTCCACTCAATTTGACCAAAATCGACTTATCAAAATAGATGAAATGGCATAGTACACTCAAGATAGATATGATACGACTACAAATAAAAGGAAACTTTGAAGG
>JAGVVM010000273.1:0-15142 GCA_019149425.1 Psidium friedrichsthalianum
ACTACTGCTTGTGATCAGCATTTTCAATTATAGACGATACCAAAGTCAGATATTCCATGGAAATACCCTCAACACAGGAAGTGATGGTTGTGGTGGGAGTCCGGGTTAGCTGGAGTAGGCTGCTTGAAGAGGGATTAGATTGATTTTAGTGTGGTATGCTGGGAGTTAATGGGCCCTCTCTCCAAGGAAATATCTGTTTGCAATATCAGAAATATCAGACCTCACTTTATGCTGTGTTTTACCAAAACACCCATGGAGGAGCAAACAGTGCTTCTCTTTGTTACGAGGTACAAATTGGAAATACGTGATTATGTCTGGCATGTCTCATGTATAAAAGCATCTATGGTCATCATTTGAGCCAGATTTAATGTCGAATACCATTAAAGATAAAAGTAACTATTTTACTAATGAAGCTCTTCCTTTGCTTGAAATGTTTAATTTGAGCTGACACTTTCTTATTAATGGAACTGTAACTAAGCATTTACTGCTTATTCTATGAAGTATCTTATGCTTATTCTTTTAATGGAATTATTAACTAAGCTGTAACTAAGTGAAGAATAGTTCAGACTCGTATTGCTGGAGAAATTGATGAGGTTCATTTTCATGCAGGATCTTACAGTCATACTTTCTACCCTTCTTCCGGTGGTTTGTGTAAATAGCGAAGGCAAAGAGCACGCGGATTTCTCAGTGGGACTGAAGGTGCGATTGCGTTTCAGCTAAGGAGTTTTTGATATGCATTTTTGTAAATTCATGACTCTTGTGGCTATTGAGCCATCCTAAGAAAGCTGAAAAGAGATAGCAAAAGTTGGCCCAGTTGGTAGAGACCACATCTCCCTAGGATTAACCTTTGATTGGAATAGCACTGGTGCCTCCCATACATACCCATTGATTAAGGAGATACACTTAAAAGAAACTAGAATGGTGTCTCTGGTCTTGAGGAAATGCTCTTCATATAGGAAGATGTATGTAAAACTAGAAAGCAAACTAACAACAGAAGGCTCAGCATTTGGTGGTGGCAAGACACGACATATTCAGAAAAAGCAACTATCTTTTGAAGATACACTGTTGATGATTCATGGCCATTGAAGAAGGACCCGCTCCTTTTATTCCTTACACTAGACTGACGAGGGGTCATTTCAGTGAATAAGTTTGATGCGCTCCGTAATAATTTTTGTGGTAGTTTCAGAAAATCCTTGTTATTATCTACCTTTTTTTTATTTTATTTTCATGCAGACATACAATGAAGTCCAACGTTGCTTTTTGACGTTGGCTCTGTATATCCTGAAGACTTGTTTGGTTCCTCATGAATGTGAGTTACTTTGAATGACAAAATACTTATTGGATCCTCATTTGTGTTATGTCAGTGGTTATTTTATTATTGCATAGAGTTTGGATGTGATTAATAGGTTTAGAAGTTTGGCAAAACGGATACGTGTCTATTATTAGCTTGTAGTCTAACTTGTACTGACAAATAGTCTTAGATGCAGCTGAGTTGGAACTTGGATTGAAGTCATTGTATTGTCTTTTTATTAGAAATGCAGGCTGAAAGAAGAACCTTTGACTTTCGGTGCAATTTGTGTTCTGAAGCATCTTGTGCCGAGGTTTCTACTTTTTATCCCAGAGCTTTTGTGGTTTTATCTTTGCTATTTTCTTTTTAGCTGGCTTGAACTTCTTTCTGTTTTACATTGAAGGTTGTCTGAAGCGTGGCACAGCAAAAGGCCTTCACTAGTAGAAGTTGTGAAGTCTCTACTAGATGAGCAAAGTTTGAGTGTGAGAAAGGCACTTTCAGAGGTATTGCAGCTAGTTTTATGGCTCCTGTTTCTTTTATATGGAGCAATGTAACACTTCCATTTAGTCATCTTACATGGTAATTTGTTTGATTGTAGTTGATTGTAGTCATGGCTTCACACTGTTACTTGGGTTGGTCCATCTGGGGAGTTGTTTGTGGAGTACCTAGTCCGCCATTGTGCTATGTCGGACTATGAGAGAACTGATCTTGAAAGCCCAAAGGAGATCCAGAATAGGAGATTGGAGGTTCTTTTCTGACTCTTAAATGATTAATTTCCTGGAGTCCATAAATTTGAGATGTTGAGATGAGAGAACTGGTTCTGCCTGCCTATGAATATAATCATAGTTAATAAAATAAAGAACGCTTTCAGATGGATGGCTTCCTTGCTCTTTGTGATTGGCATTTGAGTTTTCCTATGCAAATAAGTTGGTGGATTATCTCCCTTTGATATTAAGGGGTCCATAGCCCTTTATTTGCATAACATGGATGCCGTTGAATAGCATTTTTTTCTGAAAAGAGTTTAAGCCCTCATAAATAGGCCACATGAATATCAATAGAATATCTTAACTTAGCTCTGCTGCTTGTGTGAAACCAGTCCTATTTATTAGGAAACAGGCCTACAGTGTATATCTAGCGTATTTATGTGTGTTTAAGCCCAAACTTACACATGGAATACTACATTTGCACCTAATCACATGGATGGATAGCTGGAGACTGGAGAAAATAATGTAAAACTGATACGAACCACAGTTTGAAAACTGTTGCGACTTGCACTCTCGACTTGTTCTATGGTACTTTGAACCATTGTAAGTCAGGAACTGTGCTCACATGTATATTAATCATATGTCTCAATAGCTACAGAGATGTTAATTTTGTGCGAGCTAGTTAGAAAGCTAATGTGATTCTATTGACTTCCGTTCTCCTGGGGCTTGGGAAGATCTGAATGAACTTAGAGACCCTTCAGAGCTGCATTTGGGGCTTGATAGGCACTTGGGTGAAGTTTTCTTATGACATCTGTGAAGGAAGAAGTTTTGTCAAGAGGTGCTATTAGTATCTTTAACATCAGTCAACCAATTTTTTGCACTGTTTTCCATGGGTGACAGAATACCTCTCTGACAGAAAGATGTGGCAGCCAGGACTGGATCTGTTAATTGAAATAACAACTTTTGAATCACTAAATTGTTTATACGCGAAAGAAGTATTTTCTTACTCTTGCCCTCTATTCAAGTTAGTTGAGATGTAGAGGAATTACGAAGCAGTCAAAGGATTAGCAAAGAGCGTTCTGCATCTTGTATTTTAGGCATGGAGTGAACTCTGTGCTGAGTTAGAGCAAAGTTGGAAATCTCATGATTAATGACCAAAATGATTGGTCCTTAAGAGGTTTGGGGGGGGGGGGGGGTTAAAAAGCGAATTAATTGAAATCACACGAAAATCTTGAAGAACTTTCAGAAACAGGAATGCCTATGGCCCACTGGTCGTTCGGGGGGTCTTTTTTTTTTGCGGCGGTTTTGGGGGGGGGGGTTTGTGAGGAGGTGACTTGATTAAGAAAACAGATTTAATCAAAGTCACACTACAGCCTTTGGTTTAAGCTTTCACATGGTTTTGATTGGCTGAAAACCAGGCTTGTTTTGCTATAAATCTCTGAGAGGACTTGGGCCAAACTACTTGATGTAGTTACAATCATCATTGCTTGTATTGTGATGTACATGTGCAACCATTAAATACTATGCTGTTGGCTTCCAGGTGCGGATTGGTGTAGTTAATCCAGCTGAATTAAGGGCAATTTGTGAGAAAGGTCTTCTTTTGCTGACTATAACAATTCCTGAAATGGAGGTAGGCCAGTTCATTCCTAGGAATGTTATTTTGTGGTCTATGTCTGGTCGAGTTTACTGATGTCTGTGTTTCTGGCAGCATATTCTGTGGCCTTTTCTTTTGAAGATGATAGTTCCAAGGACGTATACAAGTGCAGTGGCCACGGTTAGTATTTTTCCTAAATATTTTCTGTTTCATCAGTTATTATGTTGGTAGCAGCGATACTCTTACTCTGAATCCGTTGTTACTTTAAGTCTACCTGCCTTCTGACCAACTTGTTCAACATTTGTCTACTGGGTTGAAAAACGTCCATGTTTAAGCGGATGGATGCATATACTTAGGGTTGTCTTCCCTTAGGTGATTGCAGGGGTTTATTTTCTTTAATAACAGGTCTGCAGATGCATCTCAGAACTATGCAGACATCAAACTTACAATAATACCAATACCATGCTAAGTGAATGCAAAGCTCATCCTGATATTCCTTCTGCTGAGGTGGGGGCAGTGCCAGAGTTAATAATGAATGTTAATTCGTCTTGCATTGTCTAATGCCTGATGAGAATTATCATCACATGCGTGTTGAAACAATTAGGAGCTTTTTGCCCGCTTGGTGGTTCTTCTTCACGATCCTTTAGAACGACAGCAACTGGCAACTCATATTTTAACAGTAAGTATGGCTCTGTTTTTTATGCTGTCTATCAGAGGCTTGAGTTTGTTTGCATTTGGTCTGGAGTCTTCATTAGCTTTTATACGGGAAATAAGAGTTTGAATGGCAGAATTTTCTTATAAGATGTATAGTGGTTTGGCTAGATGAATTACTCTACTTGTTAGTTCTTGTTTTGGACGAGGAGAATATGGTAATTTGATAGTGGGTGGTTGTCTTTTCTCTTTTTGAACCATTAAGCGTGCAAGAAACTAATTAATCTGTTATACAAGTGTTCAGTTATTTTCACACACGACTTTTTAATGTTGCAGGTTCTATATTACCTGGCACCTCTCTTTCCAAGAAATGTCAACTTGTTCTGGCAGGATGAGGTAAGTGCAGCAATGAAAGTACATATTGCTGTTTCCCTTTTAATGATGTAGGTAAAACGACCTGAACAAAGTGTTTGGTTCCAAGAAAGATTTGAAGAAGCAAAACAAAAACAACTCCAAAGGAATCACAATCTAAAAATTGTCTTCTAGACTTCAAGCCCACAAAAAAGAGCGAACTGCTCTCTTGAAAGAAACTTTGCTCAAATATGCCAACTCTAATCTGTTCACCCTTAAAGAAAACTAAATAGGCATCTAATCTTTTATTTATTGGGATCCTTGTTAGGACAGTAAACAATACTTTAAGGACACATAAAACTTAAGTAATGACTTCAAGGAACTTCAACTTAAATTTGCTCTATCATCAATTGCTGTAAAGTGGACCGAACCCTTCTCTGTGAAGAAAATTCTGCGTATTCTTCTGCTGGAGAGGTTTCTTCATCTCCCTTTTGAGAAACCTTAGCAAAATCAAATTCTTTATGTATGTTCTTCACTTAAACTTCCTACACTTCCAAACAACAGGAGGGAAATCATTTCCTTGTCCTCTTATTTCTTCACCTCTTAAAGAATCTTCCAAAACATGGCATAACTGGTGAATAGTATACTCTTCATGCTCCTGCATCACTTTAGTATTCTTGCGCATGTTCTAAAATCTTGGTGGTTGAGTATACCATGTAAATTTTTTATTGGACAAATCAGCAAATTGACAATAGTCAACCAGACACTGGCTTGAGCAATGCATTCAGTGATGTTTGTGTTTATATTGATTTATGAGATAGATGGATCCTATCTGATTTTCTGTTTGGGACATGGCGTATTTCATCTTTTATGGACAGTTTGTTCGTTAGCTTCTAGTGATTGCACTTAGAAATAGCCATTATTTTGAATTTTTCTGTGTCAATTGGGTGGGGCTGTCATTTACAAGAGACTATAAAATGGTTACTCATAAAGTTTGATGTGTTTTCTTCTTCTTGAAGCTCTATTTCCAAAAATGAAGGCATATGTTAGCGACACAGAGGACCTGAAGCTAGATCCTTCATATCAAGAAACGTGGGATGACATGATTATCAATGTATGTTTCCTTATTTTTTTTCCCCCTTTCTCTTTAGTGGATCTTTTACCTTGGAAGGTTGGTGTTCAATAGTTTTAAAATGAAAAAGAGCGAACTATTCAAAGAGGATTTTGTTCTTGAAATGGTGTTCGTGATGGTTAATACTGTTATGGTACTTGTGATTATTGATTGTGGGATTGAGATGGTGTTGGAGAAATTATTGTAAACACAATCCCAAATCATCTGTCACTCAATAATCACAAGTACCATAACAGTATTAACCATCACGAACACCATTTCAAGAACAAAATCCTCTTTGAATAGTTCGCTCTTTTTCATTTAAAACTATTGAACACCACCTTCCAAGGTAAAAGATCCACTAAAGAGAAAGGGGGAAAAAAATAAGGAAACATACATTGATAATCATGTCATCCCACGTTTCTTGATATGAAGGATCTAGCTTCAGGTCCTCTGTGTCGCTAACATATGCCTTCATTTTTGGAATCTAGAGCTTCCAAGAAGAAAACACATCAAACTTTATGAGTAACCATTTTATAGTCTCTTGTAAATGACAGCCCCACCCAATTGACACAGAAAAATTCAAATAATGGCTATTTTCTAAGTGCAATCACTAGAAGCTAACGAACAAACTGTCCATAAAAGATGAAATACGCCATGTCCCAAACAGAAAATCAGATAGGATCCATCTATCTCATAAATCAATATAAACACAAACATCACTGAATGCATTGCTCAAGCCAGTGTCTGGTTGACTATTGTCAATTTGCTGATTTGTCCAATAAAAAATTTACATGGTATACTCAACCACCAAGATTTTAGAACATGCGCAAGAATACTAAAGTGATGCAGGAGCATGAAGAGTATACTATTCACCAGTTATGCCATGTTTTGGAAGATTCTTTAAGAGGTGAAGAAATAAGAGGACAAGGAAATGATTTCCCTCCTGTTGTTTGGAAGTGTAGGAAGTTTAAGTGAAGAACATACATAAAGAATTTGATTTTGCTAAGGTTTCTCAAAAGGGAGATGAAGAAACCTCTCCAGCAGAAGAATACGCAGAATTTTCTTCACAGAGAAGGGTTCGGTCCACTTTACAGCAATTGATGATAGAGCAAATTTAAGTTGAAGTTCCTTGAAGTCATTACTTAAGTTTTATGTGTCCTTAAAGTATTGGTTTACTGTCCTAACAAGGATCCCAATAAATAAAAGATTAGATGCCTATTTAGTTTTCTTTAAGGGTGAACAGATTAGAGTTGGCATATTTGAGCAAAGTTTCTTTCAAGAGAGCAGTTCGCTCTTTTTTGTGGGCTTGAAGTCTAGAAGACAATTTTTAGATTGTGATTCCTTTGGAGTTGTTTTTGTTTTGCTTCTTCAAATCTTTTCTTGGAACCAAACACTTTGTTCAGGTCGTTTTACCTACATCATTAAAAGGGAAACAGCAATATGTACTTTCATTGCTGCACTTACCTCATCCTGCCAGAACAAGTTGACATTTCTTGGAAAGAGAGGTGCCAGGTAATATAGAACCTGCAACATTAAAAAGTCGTGTGTGAAAATAACTGAACACTTGTATAACAGATTAATTAGTTTCTTGCACGCTTAATGGTTCAAAAAGAGAAAAGACAACCACCCACTATCAAATTACCATATTCTCCTCGTCCAAAACAAGAACTAACAAGTAGAGTAATTCATCTAGCCAAACCACTATACATCTTATAAGAAAATTCTGCCATTCAAACTCTTATTTCCCGTATAAAAGCTAATGAAGACTCCAGACCAAATGCAAACAAACTCAAGCCTCTGATAGACAGCATAAAAAACAGAGCCATACTTACTGTTAAAATATGAGTTGCCAGTTGCTGTCGTTCTAAAGGATCGTGAAGAAGAACCACCAAGCGGGCAAAAAGCTCCTAATTGTTTCAACACGCATGTGATGATAATTCTCATCAGGCATTAGACAATGCAAGACGAATTAACATTCATTATTAACTCTGGCACTGCCCCCACCTCAGCAGAAGGAATATCAGGATGAGCTTTGCATTCACTTAGCATGGTATTGGTATTATTGTAAGTTTGATGTCTGCATAGTTCTGAGATGCATCTGCAGACCTGTTATTAAAGAAAATAAACCCCTGCAATCACCTAAGGGAAGACAACCCTAAGTATATGCATCCATCCGCTTAAACATGGACGTTTTTCAACCCAGTAGACAAATGTTGAACAAGTTGGTCAGAAGGCAGGTAGACTTAAAGTAACAACGGATTCAGAGTAAGAGTATCGCTGCTACCAACATAATAACTGATGAAACAGAAAATATTTAGGAAAAATACTAACCGTGGCCACTGCACTTGTATACGTCCTTGGAACTATCATCTTCAAAAGAAAAGGCCACAGAATATGCTGCCAGAAACACAGACATCAGTAAACTCGACCAGACATAGACCACAAAATAACATTCCTAGGAATGAACTGGCCTACCTCCATTTCAGGAATTGTTATAGTCAGCAAAAGAAGACCTTTCTCACAAATTGCCCTTAATTCAGCTGGATTAACTACACCAATCCGCACCTGGAAGCCAACAGCATAGTATTTAATGGTTGCACATGTACATCACAATACAAGCAATGATGATTGTAACTACATCAAGTAGTTTGGCCCAAGTCCTCTCAGAGATTTATAGCAAAACAAGCCTGGTTTTCAGCCAATCAAAACCATGTGAAAGCTTAAACCAAAGGCTGTAGTGTGACTTTGATTAAATCTGTTTTCTTAATCAAGTCACCTCCTCACAAACCCCCCCCCCCAAAACCGCCGCAAAAAAAAGACCCCCCGAACGACCAGTGGGCCATAGGCATTCCTGTTTCTGAAAGTTCTTCAAGATTTTCGTGTGATTTCAATTAATTCGCTTTTTAACCCCCCCCCCCCCCCCAAACCTCTTAAGGACCAATCATTTTGGTCATTAATCATGAGATTTCCAACTTTGCTCTAACTCAGCACAGAGTTCACTCCATGCCTAAAATACAAGATGCAGAACGCTCTTTGCTAATCCTTTGACTGCTTCGTAATTCCTCTACATCTCAACTAACTTGAATAGAGGGCAAGAGTAAGAAAATACTTCTTTCGCGTATAAACAATTTAGTGATTCAAAAGTTGTTATTTCAATTAACAGATCCAGTCCTGGCTGCCACATCTTTCTGTCAGAGAGGTATTCTGTCACCCATGGAAAACAGTGCAAAAAATTGGTTGACTGATGTTAAAGATACTAATAGCACCTCTTGACAAAACTTCTTCCTTCACAGATGTCATAAGAAAACTTCACCCAAGTGCCTATCAAGCCCCAAATGCAGCTCTGAAGGGTCTCTAAGTTCATTCAGATCTTCCCAAGCCCCAGGAGAACGGAAGTCAATAGAATCACATTAGCTTTCTAACTAGCTCGCACAAAATTAACATCTCTGTAGCTATTGAGACATATGATTAATATACATGTGAGCACAGTTCCTGACTTACAATGGTTCAAAGTACCATAGAACAAGTCGAGAGTGCAAGTCGCAACAGTTTCAAACTGTGGTTCGTATCAGTTTTACATTATTTTCTCCAGTCTCCAGCTATCCATCCATGTGATTAGGTGCAAATGTAGTATTCCATGTGTAAGTTTGGGCTTAAACACACATAAATACGCTAGATATACACTGTAGGCCTGTTTCCTAATAAATAGGACCTGGTTTCACACAAGCAGCAGAGCTAAGTTAAGATATTCTATTGATATTCATGTGGCCTATTTATGAGGGCTTAAACTCTTTTCAGAAAAAAATGCTATTCAACGGCATCCATGTTATGCAAATAAAGGGCTATGGACCCCTTAATATCAAAGGGAGATAATCCACCAACTTATTTGCATAGGAAAACTCAAATGCCAATCACAAAGAGCAAGGAAGCCATCCATCTGAAAGCGTTCTTTATTTTATTAACTATGATTATATTCATAGGCAGGCAGAACCAGTTCTCTCATCTCACATCTCAAATTTATGGACTCCAGGAAATTAATCATTTAAGAGTCAGAAAAGAACCTCCAATCTCCTATTCTGGATCTCCTTTGGGCTTTCAAGATCAGTTCTCTCATAGTCCGACATAGCACAATGGCGGACTAGGTACTCCACAAACAACTCCCCAGATGGACCAACCAAGTAACAGTGTGAAGCCATGACTACAATCAACTACAATCAAACAAATTACCATGTAAGATGACTAAATGGAAGTGTTACATTGCTCCATATAAAAGAAACAGGAGCCATAAAACTAGCTGCAATACCTCTGAAAGTGCCTTTCTCACACTCAAACTTTGCTCATCTAGTAGAGACTTCACAACTTCTACTAGTGAAGGCCTTTTGCTGTGCCACGCTTCAGACAACCTTCAATGTAAAACAGAAAGAAGTTCAAGCCAGCTAAAAAGAAAATAGCAAAGATAAAACCACAAAAGCTCTGGGATAAAAAGTAGAAACCTCGGCACAAGATGCTTCAGAACACAAATTGCACCGAAAGTCAAAGGTTCTTCTTTCAGCCTGCATTTCTAATAAAAAGACAATACAATGACTTCAATCCAAGTTCCAACTCAGCTGCATCTAAGACTATTTGTCAGTACAAGTTAGACTACAAGCTAATAATAGACACGTATCCGTTTTGCCAAACTTCTAAACCTATTAATCACATCCAAACTCTATGCAATAATAAAATAACCACTGACATAACACAAATGAGGATCCAATAAGTATTTTGTCATTCAAAGTAACTCACATTCATGAGGAACCCAAACAAGTCTTCAGGATATACAGAGCCAACCGTCAAAAAGCAACGTTGGACTTCATTGTATGTCTGCATGAAAATAAAATAAAAAAAAGGTAGATAATAACAAGGATTTTCTGAACTACCACAAATTATTACGGAGCGCATCAACTTATTCACTGAAATGACCCCTCGTCAGTCTAGTTAAGGAATAAAAGGAGCGGTCCTTCTTCAATGGCCATGAATCATCAACAGTGTATCTTCAAAAGATAGTTGCTTTTTCTGAATATGTCGTGTCTTGCCACCACCAAATGCTGAGCCTTCTCTTCGTTAGTTTGCTTTCTAGTTTTACATACATCTTCCTCATATGAAGAGCATTTCCTCAAGACCAGAGACACCATTCTAGTTTCTTTTTAAGTGTATCTCCTTTAATCAATGGGGTATGGGAGGCACCAGTGCTATTCCAATCAAAGGTTAATGCCTAGGGAGATGTGGTCTCTACCAACTGGGCCAACTTTTGCTATCTCTTTTCAGCTTTCTTAGGATGGCTCAATAGCCACAAGAGTCATGAATTTACAAAAATTGCATATCAAAAACTCCTTAGCTGAAACGCAATCGCACCTTCAGTCCCACTGAGAAATCCGCGTGCTCTTTGCCTTCGCTATTTACACAAACCACCGGAAGAAGGGTAGAAAGTATGACTGTAAGATCCTGCATGAAAATGAACCTCATCAATTTCTCCAGCAATACGAGTCTGAACTATTCTTCACTTAGTTACAGCTTAGTTAATAATTCCATTAAAAGAATAAGCATAAGATACTTCATAGAATAAGCAGTAAATGCTTAGTTACAGTTCCATTAATAAGAAAGTGTCAGCTCAAATTAAACATTTCAAGCAAAGGAAGAGCTTCATTAGTAAAATAGTTACTTTTATCTTTAATGGTATTCGACATTAAATCTGGCTCAAATGATGACCATAGATGCTTTTATACATGAGACATGCCAGACATAATCACGTATTTTCCAATTTGTACCCTCGTAACAAAGAGAAGCACTGTTTGCTCCTCCATGGGTGTTTTTGGTAAACACAGCATAAAGTGAGGTCTGATATTTCTGATATTGCAAACAGATATTTCCTTGGAGAGAGGGCCCATTAACTCCCAGCATACCACACTAAAATCAATCTAATCCCTCTTCAAGCAGCCTACTCCAGCTAACCCCGGACTCCCACCACAACCATCACTTCCTGTGTTGAGGGTATTTCCATGGAATATCTGACTTGGTATTCTATAATTGAAAATGCTGTCACAAGCAGTAGGTCACTACCAGATTTGACAACAATAAGGTCAGACCTGTGTTCACATGCTCCAGACTCGATGAAGGATGATGAAAAGACAGAACCCTAGCTATGAAGTTTAAATTGATGGACACACTCTTATTATAAGTTCAGCCGAGAAGATTAAGACAGGTAAAAAGAGAAAATTTCATTAATACATACCTCAAAGTCAAGCAAGGGAGGACCACTTTCAGACATCAAAGAGGAAAATAAGACATTGTAAAGACTGCATGTGGCCAGGTATGCAATTTCTTGATCTCTCTTAAACCTATCATGAGTAAGTACAAAAGACAAATGAAAAGGACTGAGATTGCAGACTTCATCATGAATCAACCCCTGCATGTGTAAACTTCTAGAATGTATATTTTCAAACTCATTTTATTAGTTGAACAGGAAGAAAAAATAATACTTTCTTTGTTTGCAAAGATTATGCACAGACTAGAAAAGGATGAGCATGCCACACATCAACAAGCTATAAATATGAATCATCTTCTTTAAGCAATACAGAGTAACCATCTTACAAATCTAATACTGTAGGAACCAGCTTTGGTAAGGCCCCTTTTAATTGTGTGCGAGTGATAAGGCCACCATTTGTCCCCAATGCTTCCACAGAAGTTGTTCGCACCTATTTTAGAAGGAACAGATCCCATGAGAATCTCAGTCCAAACAAGAAAATAGCAATTAAATCAGTCGATAATTTTTACAACATTGTGTAGACTAACCAAATTTTTAAATATTATTCTTACGACTTTCTCCACGTTCAGGCCAGATTTAATGTCCGAACACCATTAAAAGAGTAAAGAAACTACTTGACAAAAAACAAAGTACTGTCCCCACCTAATTGGGTGTTTTACGTGCATCCTCTTACAGCATTGCCCTAGCACTAATACCAAACCTTCAGTAAAATAAGTATTCCACCATTACCCTAGCACTAGCTCTTTTGACCTGCATCCCATCCAAAGAAAGGACCAAACAAATTTTTCACGAGAGCTTTTGAAAACCATTGTAAACACATCAAAACAACCTCAAAGGTTCAAATGAGTTTCTCTCACATCATCTAGATTTACGCCACTTCTTCCTTGGAAAAGATAATTACCAATTAGATCTGCTCATGAGTATCCACAGATCTGTCGAAGCATTGTAACCTTCGTGAAACTCATTTTATGCAAATCTTTGTACTAGGTTGTCAGCTATCTCATAAAGAATCTGCGACCTTAATGTTATCCCAAGGAATTTGTCCTTAATCTTAAGAGGCGTTCTGAAGCCATATGAGAATTAGATGCCCTTCTACACTCCGTCGATCCCACTTTTACTATGTGGATAAAATCTCCATCAATTTTTGCATCTTATGCAAAACAGATCTAAACAATTCGCGACTGTTACGATTTGGAACCTATTAAAATCTCCATTTTTCACTGTCACTTTTTTTTTATGCCATTTATTTGCGGATTGGAACTCTAAATCTTCATATTAACCCAGGCCAACCAAAACCCTAGATTCCAAATTTTACCAACGTAAAATGAGCTTCAACAGTAAACTTACCAAGACTTCATTTTCAAGAACTATCAACAATTAAGTCAAGCCTTCTATCTTTAGGCAAGAAGTCTAGTTTTGGAAAGGCATTTGATTAGTACATAACAAGGACAAGATTAACACTTGTCACTTGCTAGTAGTACTCCAATTTTACAGCTTATTGGAGGAAGAAAGTTGAGGCATTTGAGAGTCAGTCTAATTTCTTGGTACAAAGAATAGATGATAGCAGGTACTTAGACTTGGGCTACTGAAATATCATTTTCTATTTGGATGTTTTTGTAACAGTTTCTCTCTGTAATTTTGTATAGGGTGGGAACTTTTCTTCAAATCTTCATAACTAAACACCATTTAGCTTTCAGAAATAACATACATCAACCATTCCCCTCATTACAAAATTATCTATTTTGAGTCTGCGAGGATCAACTCTTGCAAGTGGATCACACACGCTTTGGCACTTACCAAGAAAAATAAAAATCATGCTATGCTATAGCAAAGTCATGAATAACCTTACGCTCCTTAATTTTTCTCGAACTGACTACTCCACAAAAGTCTTTGCCATTATTTGCCTCTTTAACCCCCTCACCTTGTATATGACTTTCCACACTTAACTCCTCAAATCAAATCCTAATTCTCCCACAATCTTCATTGAAATCAACTTGAGTAAAGAGATGCTGATCGCATTGAAGACCCCTATCACATTATAATGTCTATAAGGATAATCCTATTACCCGTCATTTTTTTTTAAGTAAAAGATGAGAGATTTGAGAATGAGAGGGTGGTGTTTCCTGTGCAATCTTGATCTATTTATGATGATCTATGCATGACTGCTTACATGTATGCCACTGCAACATGTAATCGACAAAGGTCCTGATATTGTTTGCTCATTCACTTAAGTAATAACCCTTGATCCTACCATAATCTCTACCGCTACCACATATTTACCCATCAGAATACAAATCCAATTTCCTAAAACGAATCTTCCAAGTATTTTACATCACTTGTCTATGAGGTTTTCAATGAGCCTTTGCTCATGCAGTCTCCTTCCACCTGACAACTTAAACTTTTGGGTTGGACCAAAGTGGGGTTTCACCCCACATCTGTTTAACACATGAGGTTCCCCAGCTCCCATTCACCAACGTGCCTTATCAATCTCTTTTGTACGTGAGAGGGGATGTTAAAGTATCCCGCATAGCTTCCCATGGGGTTTCCAAGGGCCTTATATTCACATTGTCTCCTTTCCACCTGAGGACTAAAGTTTTTTCTATTGAACTTTTGAGCACCAACCATGACCTCACTCTTTGCACATATGTCCAAGAAGATGCAAAAATCCTCAATCACTAGCTTAGGGGATGACCCATTTTCACAGAATTCGGGCCACAAAGACATATACCTTGTAAGTGTATTGAAAGGTGATCAAATAGAACAAAAATTGGAAAGGAGAAGTTGTCAAACATAACAAGGCAACAAGTTAATTTTTAAATTAGGGAAAGTAGTGTAAACAACAAAACAGGTTGGTGAAGTATTTTAACATAAGATAACCAAGTATCCAGTTAATTTTTAAATAAGAAAAATGAATTATTTTCCGATCATACAGCCATATTCAAGGTTACCAGCAAAGCCAAACGGCAACAAAGCAAAGTTCCACTTTTAAAAATAATAAAACATGGTAAACCTTCAAGTCCCGGGAAGCTGCCCACACCCTCAATAAAAGCTCAAAGGCAGAATTCAAGAATGACCTACAAGAATGGCATTGCAAAGCATTACTTTCTGCAAATCCAGAAATATAACATATGCACCA
>JAGVVM010000274.1:0-23923 GCA_019149425.1 Psidium friedrichsthalianum
GGAAACGTATGCCTCAGCTCGGACAATACCTCGGCTCATATCATTATCGCTTTCACGCTCGCCATGGTTCACGACTGCACGGCCCAGATACCAGTCGCAACTGAGACGAGGCAGTCGGTTGGGGTCAGAACTTACACTCTTGTCGAAGTATTCGCCACACCCTTGTACAAACATGATACAATAACGGGGTATAAGGGTAAGGGACAGGGGGGGTCTACAATAGCAAGCCAAAACACACAACACACATTATATACATATAGCAGAGCGTTAGATACAGATCATCCAATAAGGGTGTCAAATCCAACTCAAAGATTCTATGCTCAGAGCCAGCCACATCAATCTATGGTCTTCCAACTAGTGTTCTCTCGTGATCCGCTCCAATCAGCCTGCCAGGGGAGCTTCTCGGGGTCCTCCTCCATGTAGTGACCATCTTTATCTTTGCTTTCACTGGAGTCCAAAAGGTGTCGGGTGCATCCCTCCCGGTGATCTGTAATCTAAATATGGGGCAACCACCGCCCGTGAGTCGAGGACTCAGCAAAGCTCACCACTAATCGAGCGTAGGATATAGTATACCATGGTTTCGGTTCCTATCCAGTAACAGTTTTTTAAAACTGTCCAGGGTTCGAGTAACACCTGGACTCTCAATTACGCCCTCGTAACCAGATCCCTATCACCGTATAGCCAAACGCGAATCGCACTTCAATGGTTCTGGATCCCTATCAGGGCATACGGTTTTGGCACTAACAGACATCAACCTAATGCCATATGCAAACTGATGTTAGGGGCCCAACCGTCCATGAGCGGATCCAATGGTCATAGCTCGTCTATCACTCCATTCCATACCAGGCCATACCAACATTGCCACTCGGCAAATGCCAACACAAAAACTGCGTCTCTGACTCCTTACTTGGCCAACTTATCCCTCCACTTCCCATCGGGCGCATCCACTGTGCCCCTCGGCAAATGCCACAGCTCGGGGCGTAGTTTTCTTTCTGACAGGGGCGCCATTTAGATCTGATTTGCAGCAACTTAGTTACTGGAGGAAGGCTCCTTTTCGCCTCCATTTCGCGCCGCGGGTGACCGTCGCACTCCGTCTGGGGGCTCCTTCCTTGCATGTTCTCATCCTCTCGTCGACCGTCATGCCTAATGCTCTTCCTCAGGATGCTGGATACGGGGCCCACCGATGGTAGTGGCAAACAGCAATCAGTCACAGTAGCCCATTGTCAGGTAATGGTACATAAGTACGGGGAACAGAGCATAACAATGAATCGTACGAGTGACATTGCTACGTTTATCAATCAGGCATCGCGTAGACCTAGTGCTCTACCATCAGTTTCCCCAAGTAAAGGCCAGTCGAAATCAAGTTATCTCGGACCCACGAATTTAGAATACGATTCAGATAATCCCAGCGACCCTGTCATTTCCAGGGAATTAGTAATCCACAATTAAAGGTGAGTATTATATTGTACCCTTGGGTTCTATTCAATTCGGCTTGGCTTAGGTCAGGGCCCACTAAATTGGTTTAGGTTTAATTGGGTCTTAAGTTTATTTCACGGCCCAAGGTCCATAATCTATTTCTTAAATTAAGGTATATAAATTTAGCCCATTAATATGTTAAATTCGTGCAAGGCCCAAGCCCATTTTTAAAATTTAACCTATTAAGCCCAATTTGACTATTTCAGGCCCACTTTGTTGTCCTAAGCCCATGTACGTTATTGGGCCTTATAATTTAATATCCAATATCATAATTTAGGCCCATTCAATTGTGATTTCGTCCATGAGGCCCAACCATCACAATTTAAGCTCAATTAGTTAGTTTATGGCCCAAATGGCTTGAATTAAACCCCTAGGCCCAACTACAAGTTTCGGCCGCTAATCCACACACAATAACCATCTTTGCAGCCCATATGAAGTGGTTTATGGCCCATTTACTTGGTTTATTTTCGTCCATGCACAAGCCCACTAGCACATCATAAGCCCATTAGCTTATTTTAGGTTCAATTTGCTTAAATCGAGCCCCCAAGCCCATTAGTACTCCTAGGCCCACCTCTTACACGCCTAAATCATCTATTTGCAGCCCATAATCACAATTTGAAGCCCAAACCTCTATAGAACAGCCCACACGTTCGGCCCAAGTTCAAGTTCCCACAATTAGTATTAAGTAAACTAGCTTAATCCATGCATTCACAACCTTAATCCATCCACCACAACCCTAATCACCACAACCTAGCAAGCATACATCAAGCCTAGACTAAGATTAGGGGTGAAGCTTACCTAAATTGGCTCGGGACGACGACGAAAGCCGGAGAGACACCGGGCGGCCAAGGTGGAGTTCTCGGCCAAGACAGGACGACCGTGCGGGGTGGTGAACGACGGCGGAACAACGACGAAGGCGAAGGCTTGAGCGCTTCACACGAACGCGGGAGAGGAAGAGAGTGAGAGTGAGGTCGTTCGGCGGTTCCACCAAGGTCACGAAAAGAGGGAGCAAGAAGCTAGGGGACTCACCAAGACGACGGGATGGCGAGGTGGAGCCGACGGCGGCACGACGACGACCACGTTGGACGGTGGCCGGCAAGGGCGGACGACGGCGGTTCACGGTGGAGGACGGCTCGCCGGACGAAAAAAAACAAGGAGAAGAAAGAAGAAAAAGAAGAGATGGAGAGAATGAGGGGAGAGAGAGCCAAAAGAGTGAGAGGAAGGAGGGGGAGGGTTATCTTGAAAGATGGAGGGAAAATCCAACCCCACTTGAGTTTACTAGCCTAGGAAATGACAAAAGTCATAAGGTGGTTGAGATTAGACATGGTGTGATGATTAGCTTGGGGAAGAGGTGAGAGATTTGACTAAGGTTCTTGGGAAGAGGAAAGGTGTCCCAAAAAGGTGATGGATGAGACATGAAAAAGGTGAGATACTTTGGATTATGGACAAGACTTGTCCTCTTGTCAAAGTACATGGATAGTGGGATAATTAATGGGTGGTACTTTGACTTGTACCTTGATGGGCTTGAATGACAAGTTAGAGTGACATGAGTGACTTGATTGGATTGTCTGGAAATGACAAGATTTACTTGGATTTGGTAGATAAGATTTGATTTGACTGATTTGACAATCGACAAGACACTTCTTGGAACACCTGCCAAATGCACCGATCGGGCCTCAAGCGCGAACGAACTTCGAACTAGATTTGGTTGAGTTCTACCGAATTCACTTTCAAAAATCCTAATTTATCTAATTCTAAGGACTGAGCATTTCCGGGGCATTTCGGTAATTTTCCAATCACGTATTGCTTCGCGACGTGCACCGGCTGTCGGCCCTTCTGGCGACATTACTGGAACTAAATCTATTTCTCCAGTGTGATTGTCTTAGTAATTCGATTGTCCGATTGGATTTCTTTTGTGGTCAATTTCATTAAATACCGACTCTGTGCTCAGTCTCAAACCAACGGGCGGCTGTTTGGGAAAATTTTCCCAGGTAGCCATTCCCTTTTGTTAGTCGTCCAAATGGCCAACTTTGAGTGAGAATCAATCAGAGCGCATTCATGAAATATATCCATTCATTCCGAATCTCGAAATGGTCGAATTTTCAGACTGTCACAATACTTCCCTCCTTATAAAAATTTCGTCCTCGAAATTTACAGTCTTCAAGCCCATACGACTAGAGTAACAATTGTGGGTACTCTTTTCCATCTCATCCTCGTTTTTTCCATGTAGCTCCTTCCATCCTATGATACTCCCAGATACTTTGACTAGTGGGATTGTCTTGTCCTCAGAACTTGCTCTTTTAGATCCACGAGCTTCACTGGTCCTCCCTCTAACGCACGAGACTCGATCATCCACCTCAATGACTTCATGATCGAGTATATGGCTCGGGTCAGGTTGTACTTTCTCAATATTGACGCATGAATACACGTTGTGGATCTGAGATGGTTATAAGAAGCAGATAGACGATAACCACCGTACCGATCTTATCCAAAATCTCGAATGGTCCTACATTCTTGGGCTCATTCTCCTTTCTTTGCTAATCGAGACAACCCTCTCATCGCGATACTTTCAGAAAAACATGGTCCCAACTTGGAACTCCAACGGCTTACGTCTCTTATCTGCATAGCTCTTTGGTCGTTATCTCTTTCAATCATGTAATCCTACCATTGCCTTCTCTGCGTGCCACGTTCACTTCCACTTTCCTTAATCGTACATGAAACAGAAGAATCTCATGCTTATCCACCGTACGAACTTTATCCAAACTCATACTTTTCGGTCCAATTTTACCCTGCCAATCTTGTGTGTTATCTAGTAATTGGTCTTAGAAGCTCAGGCTATTCCCTACCCAGGTGAACTAAATCCATTTCTTTGGGACCATGAAATCATCTCAGATCATTATAGGATCGCCCTACAACTTAGGATATCTCATATTTCTGCCCCTTTTTCGATGTTATTTTCCTGTGCCATGTGGGATCCTATTGGTTACGGCCATTCAATTAAAGCAACACCCCACCCCGACGTTATCGGATGAAATTAGAAGAATTCGTGTGTGTATCTACGAACAAATCCAAACTGATACTTTTCGGCCATTTTACCGATCAAACGGAGACATATTCGAAATCCTCAAACTTTCATGTAGATCTCCAGGAAACGTTCCACTTCCCTTTCAGGGATCCACTAGGAAATTCAAAAGGTATACTCGGCCATTACTTTCTCTCCGCTTTTCTCTAAACGGCTATTTCGTTTATCGAAATTCCACTAAACTAGTTCTTTCTATTCCACATGGCGTGCAGTATCCACCGTACGAACACTTATCCAAACTCATACTTTAGCAATTTTACCCTTAATCTTCCAAAATCTGAATAAATTGTCTATCTAGGCTATTGCGTAGATAATCCACTGGAACTACGTTCCACTTTCTTTGTTAATGTACATGAAATGGAAGAAGCAGAGATCCACCGTACGAACACTTATCCAAACTCATACTTTTCAGCCGATTTTACCTCTTAATCTTATGTTTATCTAATAAATTGTCTGAAACTCTAGGCTATTGCGTAGATAATCCACTGGTGAACTACGTTCCACTTTCCTTTGTTAATGTACATGAAATATGAAGAAGATCGTGCAGAGTATCCACCGTACGAACACTTATCCAAACTCATACTTTTCAGCCGATTTTACCCTATTAATCTTATGTGTATCTAATAAATTGTCTGAAACTCTAGGCTATTGCGTAGATAATCCACTGGTGAACTACGTTCCACTTTCCTTTGTTAATGTACATGAAATAAGAAGAAGATCGTGCAGAGTATCCACCGTACGAACACTTATCCAAACTCATACTTTTCAGCCAATTTTACCCTATTAATCTTATGTGTATCTAATAAATTGTCTGAAACTCTAGGCTATTGCGTAGATAATCCACTGGTGAACTACGTTCCACTTTCCTTTGTTAATGTACATGAAATATGAAGAAGATCGTGCAGAGTATCCACCGTACGAACACTTATCCAAACTCAAACTTTTCGGCCAATTTTACCCTCTTAATCTTATGTGTATCTAATAAATTGTCTGAAACTCTAGGCTATTGCGTAGATAATCCACTGGTGAACTACGTTCCACTTTCCTTTGTTAATGTACATGAAATATGAAGAAGATCGTGCAGAGTATCCACCGTACGAACACTTATCCAAACTCATACTTTTCGGCCAATTTTACCCTCTTAATCTTATGTTTATCTGAAAAATTGTCTGAAACTCTAGGCTATTGCGTAGATAATCCACTGGTGAACTACGTTCCACTTTCCTTTGTTAATGTACATGAAATATGAAGAAGATCGTGCAGAGTATCCACCGTACGAACACTTATCCAAACTCATACTTTTCAGCCGATTTTACCCTCTTAATCTTATGTGTATCTAATAAATTGTCTGAAACTCTAGGCTATTGCGTAGATAATCCACTGGTGAACTACGTTCCACTTTCCTATGTTAATGTACATGAAATATGAAGAAGATCGTGCAGAGTATCCACCGTACGAACACTTATCCAAACTCATACTTTTCAGCCGATTTTACCCTCTTAATCTTATGTGTATCTAATAAATTGTCTGAAACTCTAGGCTATTGCGTAGATAATCCACTGGTGAACTACGTTCCACTTTCCTTTGTTAATGTACATGAAATATGAAGAAGATCGTGCAGAGTATCCACCGTACGAACACTTATCCAAACTCATACTTTTCAGCCGATTTTTACCCTCTTAATCTTATGTGTATCTGAAAAATTGTCTGAAACTCTAGGCTATTGCGTAGATAATCCACTGGTGAACTACGTTCCACTTTCCTTTGTTAATGTACATGAAATATGAAGAAGATCGTGCAGAGTATCCACCGTACGAACACTTATCCAAACTCATACTTTTCGGCCGATTTTACCCTCTTAATCTTATGTGTATCTAAAAATTGTCTGAAACTCTAGGCTATTGCGTAGATAATCCACTGGTGAACTACGTTCCACTTTCCTTTGTTAATGTACATGAAATATGAAGAAGATCGTGCAGAGTATCCACCGTACGAACACTTATCCAAACTCATACTTTTCGGCCAATTTTACCCTCTTAATCTTATGTTATCTAAAAATTGTCTGAAACTCTAGGCTATTGCGTAGATAATCCACTGGTGAACTACGTTCCACTTTCCTTTGTTAATGTACATGAAATAAGAAGAAGATCGTGCAGAGTATCCACCGTACGAACACTTATCCAAACTCATACTTTTCGGCCAATTTTACCCTATTAATCTTATGTGTATCTAAAAATTGTCTGAAACTCTAGGCTATTGCGTAGATAATCCACTGGTGAACTACGTTCCACTTTCCTTTGTTAATGTACATGAAATAAGAAGAAGATCGTGCAGAGTATCCACCGTACGAACACTTATCCAAACTCATACTTTTCAGCCGATTTTACCCTATTAATCTTATGTGTATCTAAAAATTGTCTGAAACTCTAGGCTATTGCGTAGATAATCCACTGGTGAACTACGTTCCACTTTCCTTTGTTAATGTACATGAAATATGAAGAAGATCGTGCAGAGTATCCACCGTACGAACACTTATCCAAACTCATACTTTTCGGCCGATTTTACCCTATTAATCTTATGTGTATCTGAAAAATTGTCTGAAACTCTAGGCTATTGCGTAGATAATCCACTGGTGAACTACGTTCCACTTTCCTTTGTTAATGTACATGAAATATGAAGAAGATCGTGCAGAGTATCCACCGTACGAACACTTATCCAAACTCATACTTTTCGGCCAATTTTACCCTATTAATCTTATGTTATCTGAAAAATTGTCTGAAACTCTAGGCTATTGCGTAGATAATCCACTGGTGAACTACGTTCCACTTTCCTTTGTTAATGTACATGAAATATGAAGAAGATCGTGCAGAGTATCCACCGTACGAACACTTATCCAAACTCATACTTTTCAGCCAATTTTACCCTCTTAATCTTATGTGTATCTAATAATTGTCTGAAACTCTAGGCTATTGCGTAGATAATCCACTGGTGAACTACGTTCCACTTTCCTATGTTAATGTACATGAAATATGAAGAAGATCGTGCAGAGTATCCACCGTACGAACACTTATCCAAACTCATACTTTTCGGCCGATTTTACCCTATTAATCTTATGTGTATCTAAAAATTGTCTGAAACTCTAGGCTATTGCGTAGATAATCCACTGGTGAACTACGTTCCACTTTCCTTTGTTAATGTACATGAAATATGAAGAAGATCGTGCAGAGTATCCACCGTACGAACACTTATCCAAACTCATACTTTTCAGCCGATTTTACCCTCTTAATCTTATGTTTATCTAAAAATTGTCTGAAACTCTAGGCTATTGCGTAGATAATCCACTGGTGAACTACGTTCCACTTTCCTTTGTTAATGTACATGAAATATGAAGAAGATCGTGCAGAGTATCCACCGTACGAACACTTATCCAAACTCATACTTTTCGGCCAATTTTACCCTATTAATCTTATGTTTATCTAAAAATTGTCTGAAACTCTAGGCTATTGCGTAGATAATCCACTGGTGAACTACGTTCCACTTTCCTATGTTAATGTACATGAAATATGAAGAAGATCGTGCAGAGTATCCACCGTACGAACACTTATCCAAACTCATACTTTTCGGCCAATTTTACCCTATTAATCTTATGTGTATCTAAAAATTGTCTGAAACTCTAGGCTATTGCGTAGATAATCCACTGGTGAACTACGTTCCACTTTCCTTTGTTAATGTACATGAAATAAGAAGAAGATCGTGCAGAGTATCCACCGTACGAACACTTATCCAAACTCATACTTTTCGGCCAATTTTACCCTATTAATCTTATGTGTATCTAAAAATTGTCTGAAACTCTAGGCTATTGCGTAGATAATCCACTGGTGAACTACGTTCCACTTTCCTTTGTTAATGTACATGAAATATGAAGAAGATCGTGCAGAGTATCCACCGTACGAACACTTATCCAAACTCATACTTTTCGGCCAATTTTACCCTATTAATCTTATGTGTATCTGAAAAATTGTCTGAAACTCTAGGCTATTGCGTAGATAATCCACTGGTGAACTACGTTCCACTTTCCTTTGTTAATGTACATGAAATAAGAAGAAGATCGTGCAGAGTATCCACCGTACGAACACTTATCCAAACTCATACTTTTCGGCCAATTTTACCCTATTAATCTTATGTGTATCTGAAAAATTGTCTGAAACTCTAGGCTATTGCGTAGATAATCCACTGGTGAACTACGTTCCACTTTCCTTTGTTAATGTACATGAAATATGAAGAAGATCGTGCAGAGTATCCACCGTACGAACACTTATCCAAACTCATACTTTTCGGCCAATTTTACCCTATTAATCTTATGTGTATCTGAAAAATTGTCTGAAACTCTAGGCTATTGCGTAGATAATCCACTGGTGAACTACGTTCCACTTTCCTTTGTTAATGTACATGAAATATGAAGAAGATCGTGCAGAGTATCCACCGTACGAACACTTATCCAAACTCATACTTTTCGGCCAATTTTACCCTATTAATCTTATGTGTATCTGAAAAATTGTCTGAAACTCTAGGCTATTGCGTAGATAATCCACTGGTGAACTACGTTCCACTTTCCTTTGTTAATGTACATGAAATATGAAGAAGATCGTGCAGAGTATCCACCGTACGAACACTTATCCAAACTCATACTTTTCGGCCAATTTTACCCTATTAATCTTATGTGTATCTAAAAATTGTCTGAAACTCTAGGCTATTGCGTAGATAATCCACTGGTGAACTACGTTCCACTTTCCTTTGTTAATGTACATGAAATATGAAGAAGATCGTGCAGAGTATCCACCGTACGAACACTTATCCAAACTCATACTTTTCGGCCAATTTTACCCTATTAATCTTATGTGTATCTAAAAATTGTCTGAAACTCTAGGCTATTGCGTAGATAATCCACTGGTGAACTACGTTCCACTTTCCTTTGTTAATGTACATGAAATATGAAGAAGATCGTGCAGAGTATCCACCGTACGAACACTTATCCAAACTCATACTTTTCGGCCAATTTTACCCTATTAATCTTATGTGTATCTGAAAAATTGTCTGAAACTCTAGGCTATTGCGTAGATAATCCACTGGTGAACTACGTTCCACTTTCCTTTGTTAATGTACATGAAATATGAAGAAGATCGTGCAGAGTATCCACCGTACGAACACTTATCCAAACTCATACTTTTCGGCCAATTTTACCCTATTAATCTTATGTGTATCTGAAAAATTGTCTGAAACTCTAGGCTATTGCGTAGATAATCCACTGGTGAACTACGTTCCACTTTCCTTTGTTAATGTACATGAAATATGAAGAAGATCGTGCAGAGTATCCACCGTACGAACACTTATCCAAACTCATACTTTTCGGCCAATTTTACCCTATTAATCTTATGTGTATCTGAAAAATTGTCTGAAACTCTAGGCTATTGCGTAGATAATCCACTGGTGAACTACGTTCCACTTTCCTTTGTTAATGTACATGAAATATGAAGAAGATCGTGCAGAGTATCCACCGTACGAACACTTATCCAAACTCATACTTTTCGGCCAATTTTACCCTATTAATCTTATGTGTATCTGAAAAATTGTCTGAAACTCTAGGCTATTGCGTAGATAATCCACTGGTGAACTACGTTCCACTTTCCTTTGTTAATGTACATGAAATAAGAAGAAGATCGTGCAGAGTATCCACCGTACGAACACTTATCCAAACTCATACTTTTCGGCCAATTTTACCCTATTAATCTTATGTGTATCTGAAAAATTGTCTGAAACTCTAGGCTATTGCGTAGATAATCCACTGGTGAACTACGTTCCACTTTCCTTTGTTAATGTACATGAAATATGAAGAAGATCGTGCAGAGTATCCACCGTACGAACACTTATCCAAACTCATACTTTTCGGCCAATTTTACCCTATTAATCTTATGTGTATCTAAAAATTGTCTGAAACTCTAGGCTATTGCGTAGATAATCCACTGGTGAACTACGTTCCACTTTCCTTTGTTAATGTACATGAAATATGAAGAAGATCGTGCAGAGTATCCACCGTACGAACACTTATCCAAACTCATACTTTTCGGCCAATTTTACCCTATTAATCTTATGTGTATCTGAAAAATTGTCTGAAACTCTAGGCTATTGCGTAGATAATCCACTGGTGAACTACGTTCCACTTTCCTTTGTTAATGTACATGAAATATGAAGAAGATCGTGCAGAGTATCCACCGTACGAACACTTATCCAAACTCATACTTTTCGGCCAATTTTACCCTATTAATCTTATGTGTATCTGAAAAATTGTCTGAAACTCTAGGCTATTGCGTAGATAATCCACTGGTGAACTACGTTCCACTTTCCTTTGTTAATGTACATGAAATATGAAGAAGATCGTGCAGAGTATCCACCGTACGAACACTTATCCAAACTCATACTTTTCGGCCAATTTTACCCTATTAATCTTATGTGTATCTAAAAATTGTCTGAAACTCTAGGCTATTGCGTAGATAATCCACTGGTGAACTACGTTCCACTTTCCTTTGTTAATGTACATGAAATATGAAGAAGATCGTGCAGAGTATCCACCGTACGAACACTTATCCAAACTCATACTTTTCGGCCAATTTTACCCTATTAATCTTATGTGTATCTGAAAAATTGTCTGAAACTCTAGGCTATTGCGTAGATAATCCACTGGTGAACTACGTTCCACTTTCCTTTGTTAATGTACATGAAATATGAAGAAGATCGTGCAGAGTATCCACCGTACGAACACTTATCCAAACTCATACTTTTCGGCCAATTTTACCCTATTAATCTTATGTGTATCTAAAAATTGTCTGAAACTCTAGGCTATTGCGTAGATAATCCACTGGTGAACTACGTTCCACTTTCCTTTGTTAATGTACATGAAATAAGAAGAAGATCGTGCAGAGTATCCACCGTACGAACACTTATCCAAACTCATACTTTTCGGCCAATTTTACCCTATTAATCTTATGTGTATCTGAAAAATTGTCTGAAACTCTAGGCTATTGCGTAGATAATCCACTGGTGAACTACGTTCCACTTTCCTTTGTTAATGTACATGAAATAAGAAGAAGATCGTGCAGAGTATCCACCGTACGAACACTTATCCAAACTCATACTTTTCGGCCAATTTTACCCTATTAATCTTATGTGTATCTGAAAAATTGTCTGAAACTCTAGGCTATTGCGTAGATAATCCACTGGTGAACTACGTTCCACTTTCCTTTGTTAATGTACATGAAATAAGAAGAAGATCGTGCAGAGTATCCACCGTACGAACACTTATCCAAACTCATACTTTTCGGCCAATTTTACCCTATTAATCTTATGTGTATCTGAAAATTGTCTGAAACTCTAGGCTATTGCGTAGATAATCCACTGGTGAACTACGTTCCACTTTCCTTTGTTAATGTACATGAAATAAGAAGAAGATCGTGCAGAGTATCCACCGTACGAACACTTATCCAAACTCATACTTTTCGGCCAATTTTACCCTATTAATCTTATGTGTATCTGAAAAATTGTCTGAAACTCTAGGCTATTGCGTAGATAATCCACTGGTGAACTACGTTCCACTTTCCTTTGTTAATGTACATGAAATAAGAAGAAGATCGTGCAGAGTATCCACCGTACGAACACTTATCCAAACTCATACTTTTCGGCCAATTTTACCCTATTAATCTTATGTGTATCTGAAAAATTGTCTGAAACTCTAGGCTATTGCGTAGATAATCCACTGGTGAACTACGTTCCACTTTCCTTTGTTAATGTACATGAAATAAGAAGAAGATCGTGCAGAGTATCCACCGTACGAACACTTATCCAAACTCATACTTTTCGGCCAATTTTACCCTATTAATCTTATGTGTATCTGAAAAATTGTCTGAAACTCTAGGCTATTGCGTAGATAATCCACTGGTGAACTACGTTCCACTTTCCTTTGTTAATGTACATGAAATAAGAAGAAGATCGTGCAGAGTATCCACCGTACGAACACTTATCCAAACTCATACTTTTCGGCCATTTTACCCTATTAATCTTATGTGTATCTGAAAAATTGTCTGAAACTCTAGGCTATTGCGTAGATAATCCACTGGTGAACTACGTTCCACTTTCCTTTGTTAATGTACATGAAATAAGAAGAAGATCGTGCAGAGTATCCACCGTACGAACACTTATCCAAACTCATACTTTTCGGCCAATTTTACCCTATTAATCTTATGTGTATCTGAAAATTGTCTGAAACTCTAGGCTATTGCGTAGATAATCCACTGGTGAACTACGTTCCACTTTCCTTTGTTAATGAAATATTAAGTTTAGAAATGGAAGAAAAAGGTTATTTTACGGTGGATCTTACGATTTCATGTACATTAACAAAGGAAAGTGGAACGTAGTTCACCAGTGGATTATCTACGCAATAGCCTAGAGTTTCAGACAATTTTTCAGATACACATAAGATTAATAGGGTAAAATTGGCCGAAAAGTATGAGTTTGGATAAGTGTTCGTACGGTGGATACTCTGCACGATCTTCTTCTTATTTCATGTACATTAACAAAGGAAAGTGGAACGTAGTTCACCAGTGGATTATCTACGCAATAGCCTAGAGTTTCAGACAATTTTTCAGATACACATAAGATTAATAGGGTAAAATTGGCCGAAAAGTATGAGTTTGGATAAGTGTTCGTACGGTGGATACTCTGCACGATCTTCTTCTTATTTCATGTACATTAACAAAGGAAAGTGGAACGTAGTTCACCAGTGGATTATCTACGCAATAGCCTAGAGTTTCAGACAATTTTTCAGATACACATAAGATTAATAGGGTAAAATTGGCCGAAAAGTATGAGTTTGGATAAGTGTTCGTACGGTGGATACTCTGCACGATCTTCTTCTTATTTCATGTACATTAACAAAGGAAAGTGGAACGTAGTTCACCAGTGGATTATCTACGCAATAGCCTAGAGTTTCAGACAATTTTTCAGATACACATAAGATTAATAGGGTAAAATTGGCCGAAAAGTATGAGTTTGGATAAGTGTTCGTACGGTGGATACTCTGCACGATCTTCTTCTTATTTCATGTACATTAACAAAGGAAAGTGGAACGTAGTTCACCAGTGGATTATCTACGCAATAGCCTAGAGTTTCAGACAATTTTTCAGATACACATAAGATTAATAGGGTAAAATTGGCCGAAAAGTATGAGTTTGGATAAGTGTTCGTACGGTGGATACTCTGCACGATCTTCTTCTTATTTCATGTACATTAACAAAGGAAAGTGGAACGTAGTTCACCAGTGGATTATCTACGCAATAGCCTAGAGTTTCAGACAATTTTTCAGATACACATAAGATTAATAGGGTAAAATTGGCCGAAAAGTATGAGTTTGGATAAGTGTTCGTACGGTGGATACTCTGCACGATCTTCTTCTTATTTCATGTACATTAACAAAGGAAAGTGGAACGTAGTTCACCAGTGGATTATCTACGCAATAGCCTAGAGTTTCAGACAATTTTTCAGATACACATAAGATTAATAGGGTAAAATTGGCCGAAAAGTATGAGTTTGGATAAGTGTTCGTACGGTGGATACTCTGCACGATCTTCTTCTTATTTCATGTACATTAACAAAGGAAAGTGGAACGTAGTTCACCAGTGGATTATCTACGCAATAGCCTAGAGTTTCAGACAATTTTTCAGATACACATAAGATTAATAGGGTAAAATTGGCCGAAAAGTATGAGTTTGGATAAGTGTTCGTACGGTGGATACTCTGCACGATCTTCTTCTTATTTCATGTACATTAACAAAGGAAAGTGGAACGTAGTTCACCAGTGGATTATCTACGCAATAGCCTAGAGTTTCAGACAATTTTTCAGATACACATAAGATTAATAGGGTAAAATTGGCCGAAAAGTATGAGTTTGGATAAGTGTTCGTACGGTGGATACTCTGCACGATCTTCTTCTTATTTCATGTACATTAACAAAGGAAAGTGGAACGTAGTTCACCAGTGGATTATCTACGCAATAGCCTAGAGTTTCAGACAATTTTTCAGATACACATAAGATTAATAGGGTAAAATTGGCCGAAAAGTATGAGTTTGGATAAGTGTTCGTACGGTGGATACTCTGCACGATCTTCTTCTTATTTCATGTACATTAACAAAGGAAAGTGGAACGTAGTTCACCAGTGGATTATCTACGCAATAGCCTAGAGTTTCAGACAATTTTTCAGATACACATAAGATTAATAGGGTAAAATTGGCCGAAAAGTATGAGTTTGGATAAGTGTTCGTACGGTGGATACTCTGCACGATCTTCTTCTTATTTCATGTACATTAACAAAGGAAAGTGGAACGTAGTTCACCAGTGGATTATCTACGCAATAGCCTAGAGTTTCAGACAATTTTTCAGATACACATAAGATTAATAGGGTAAAATTGGCCGAAAAGTATGAGTTTGGATAAGTGTTCGTACGGTGGATACTCTGCACGATCTTCTTCTTATTTCATGTACATTAACAAAGGAAAGTGGAACGTAGTTCACCAGTGGATTATCTACGCAATAGCCTAGAGTTTCAGACAATTTTTCAGATACACATAAGATTAATAGGGTAAAATTGGCCGAAAAGTATGAGTTTGGATAAGTGTTCGTACGGTGGATACTCTGCACGATCTTCTTCTTATTTCATGTACATTAACAAAGGAAAGTGGAACGTAGTTCACCAGTGGATTATCTACGCAATAGCCTAGAGTTTCAGACAATTTTTCAGATACACATAAGATTAATAGGGTAAAATTGGCCGAAAAGTATGAGTTTGGATAAGTGTTCGTACGGTGGATACTCTGCACGATCTTCTTCTTATTTCATGTACATTAACAAAGGAAAGTGGAACGTAGTTCACCAGTGGATTATCTACGCAATAGCCTAGAGTTTCAGACAATTTTTCAGATACACATAAGATTAATAGGGTAAAATTGGCCGAAAAGTATGAGTTTGGATAAGTGTTCGTACGGTGGATACTCTGCACGATCTTCTTCTTATTTCATGTACATTAACAAAGGAAAGTGGAACGTAGTTCACCAGTGGATTATCTACGCAATAGCCTAGAGTTTCAGACAATTTTTCAGATACACATAAGATTAATAGGGTAAAATTGGCCGAAAAGTATGAGTTTGGATAAGTGTTCGTACGGTGGATACTCTGCACGATCTTCTTCTTATTTCATGTACATTAACAAAGGAAAGTGGAACGTAGTTCACCAGTGGATTATCTACGCAATAGCCTAGAGTTTCAGACAATTTTTCAGATACACATAAGATTAATAGGGTAAAATTGGCCGAAAAGTATGAGTTTGGATAAGTGTTCGTACGGTGGATACTCTGCACGATCTTCTTCTTATTTCATGTACATTAACAAAGGAAAGTGGAACGTAGTTCACCAGTGGATTATCTACGCAATAGCCTAGAGTTTCAGACAATTTTTCAGATACACATAAGATTAATAGGGTAAAATTGGCCGAAAAGTATGAGTTTGGATAAGTGTTCGTACGGTGGATACTCTGCACGATCTTCTTCTTATTTCATGTACATTAACAAAGGAAAGTGGAACGTAGTTCACCAGTGGATTATCTACGCAATAGCCTAGAGTTTCAGACAATTTTTCAGATACACATAAGATTAATAGGGTAAAATTGGCCGAAAAGTATGAGTTTGGATAAGTGTTCGTACGGTGGATACTCTGCACGATCTTCTTCTTATTTCATGTACATTAACAAAGGAAAGTGGAACGTAGTTCACCAGTGGATTATCTACGCAATAGCCTAGAGTTTCAGACAATTTTTCAGATACACATAAGATTAATAGGGTAAAATTGGCCGAAAAGTATGAGTTTGGATAAGTGTTCGTACGGTGGATACTCTGCACGATCTTCTTCTTATTTCATGTACATTAACAAAGGAAAGTGGAACGTAGTTCACCAGTGGATTATCTACGCAATAGCCTAGAGTTTCAGACAATTTTTCAGATACACATAAGATTAATAGGGTAAAATTGGCCGAAAAGTATGAGTTTGGATAAGTGTTCGTACGGTGGATACTCTGCACGATCTTCTTCTTATTTCATGTACATTAACAAAGGAAAGTGGAACGTAGTTCACCAGTGGATTATCTACGCAATAGCCTAGAGTTTCAGACAATTTTTCAGATACACATAAGATTAATAGGGTAAAATTGGCCGAAAAGTATGAGTTTGGATAAGTGTTCGTACGGTGGATACTCTGCACGATCTTCTTCTTATTTCATGTACATTAACAAAGGAAAGTGGAACGTAGTTCACCAGTGGATTATCTACGCAATAGCCTAGAGTTTCAGACAATTTTTCAGATACACATAAGATTAATAGGGTAAAATTGGCCGAAAAGTATGAGTTTGGATAAGTGTTCGTACGGTGGATACTCTGCACGATCTTCTTCTTATTTCATGTACATTAACAAAGGAAAGTGGAACGTAGTTCACCAGTGGATTATCTACGCAATAGCCTAGAGTTTCAGACAATTTTTCAGATACACATAAGATTAATAGGGTAAAATTGGCCGAAAAGTATGAGTTTGGATAAGTGTTCGTACGGTGGATACTCTGCACGATCTTCTTCTTATTTCATGTACATTAACAAAGGAAAGTGGAACGTAGTTCACCAGTGGATTATCTACGCAATAGCCTAGAGTTTCAGACAATTTTTCAGATACACATAAGATTAATAGGGTAAAATTGGCCGAAAAGTATGAGTTTGGATAAGTGTTCGTACGGTGGATACTCTGCACGATCTTCTTCTTATTTCATGTACATTAACAAAGGAAAGTGGAACGTAGTTCACCAGTGGATTATCTACGCAATAGCCTAGAGTTTCAGACAATTTTTCAGATACACATAAGATTAATAGGGTAAAATTGGCCGAAAAGTATGAGTTTGGATAAGTGTTCGTACGGTGGATACTCTGCACGATCTTCTTCTTATTTCATGTACATTAACAAAGGAAAGTGGAACGTAGTTCACCAGTGGATTATCTACGCAATAGCCTAGAGTTTCAGACAATTTTTCAGATACACATAAGATTAATAGGGTAAAATTGGCCGAAAAGTATGAGTTTGGATAAGTGTTCGTACGGTGGATACTCTGCACGATCTTCTTCTTATTTCATGTACATTAACAAAGGAAAGTGGAACGTAGTTCACCAGTGGATTATCTACGCAATAGCCTAGAGTTTCAGACAATTTTTCAGATACACATAAGATTAATAGGGTAAAATTGGCCGAAAAGTATGAGTTTGGATAAGTGTTCGTACGGTGGATACTCTGCACGATCTTCTTCTTATTTCATGTACATTAACAAAGGAAAGTGGAACGTAGTTCACCAGTGGATTATCTACGCAATAGCCTAGAGTTTCAGACAATTTTTCAGATACACATAAGATTAATAGGGTAAAATTGGCCGAAAAGTATGAGTTTGGATAAGTGTTCGTACGGTGGATACTCTGCACGATCTTCTTCTTATTTCATGTACATTAACAAAGGAAAGTGGAACGTAGTTCACCAGTGGATTATCTACGCAATAGCCTAGAGTTTCAGACAATTTTTCAGATACACATAAGATTAATAGGGTAAAATTGGCCGAAAAGTATGAGTTTGGATAAGTGTTCGTACGGTGGATACTCTGCACGATCTTCTTCTTATTTCATGTACATTAACAAAGGAAAGTGGAACGTAGTTCACCAGTGGATTATCTACGCAATAGCCTAGAGTTTCAGACAATTTTTCAGATACACATAAGATTAATAGGGTAAAATTGGCCGAAAAGTATGAGTTTGGATAAGTGTTCGTACGGTGGATACTCTGCACGATCTTCTTCTTATTTCATGTACATTAACAAAGGAAAGTGGAACGTAGTTCACCAGTGGATTATCTACGCAATAGCCTAGAGTTTCAGACAATTTTTCAGATACACATAAGATTAATAGGGTAAAATTGGCCGAAAAGTATGAGTTTGGATAAGTGTTCGTACGGTGGATACTCTGCACGATCTTCTTCTTATTTCATGTACATTAACAAAGGAAAGTGGAACGTAGTTCACCAGTGGATTATCTACGCAATAGCCTAGAGTTTCAGACAATTTTTCAGATACACATAAGATTAATAGGGTAAAATTGGCCGAAAAGTATGAGTTTGGATAAGTGTTCGTACGGTGGATACTCTGCACGATCTTCTTCTTATTTCATGTACATTAACAAAGGAAAGTGGAACGTAGTTCACCAGTGGATTATCTACGCAATAGCCTAGAGTTTCAGACAATTTTTCAGATACACATAAGATTAAGGGTAAAATTGGCCGAAAAGTATGAGTTTGGATAAGTGTTCGTACGGTGGATACTCTGCACGATCTTCTTCTATTTCATGTACATTAACAAAGGAAAGTGGAACGTAGTTCACCAGTGGATTATCTACGCAATAGCCTAGAGTTTCAGACAATTTTTCAGATACACATAAGATTAATAGGGTAAAATTGGCCGAAAAGTATGAGTTTGGATAAGTGTTCGTACGGTGGATACTCTGCACGATCTTCTTCTTATTTCATGTACATTAACAAAGGAAAGTGGAACGTAGTTCACCAGTGGATTATCTACGCAATAGCCTAGAGTTTCAGACAATTTTTCAGATACACATAAGATTAATAGGGTAAAATTGGCCGAAAAGTATGAGTTTGGATAAGTGTTCGTACGGTGGATACTCTGCACGATCTTCTTCTTATTTCATGTACATTAACAAAGGAAAGTGGAACGTAGTTCACCAGTGGATTATCTACGCAATAGCCTAGAGTTTCAGACAATTTTTCAGATACACATAAGATTAATAGGGTAAAATTGGCCGAAAAGTATGAGTTTGGATAAGTGTTCGTACGGTGGATACTCTGCACGATCTTCTTCTTATTTCATGTACATTAACAAAGGAAAGTGGAACGTAGTTCACCAGTGGATTATCTACGCAATAGCCTAGAGTTTCAGACAATTTTTCAGATACACATAAGATTAATAGGGTAAAATTGGCCGAAAAGTATGAGTTTGGATAAGTGTTCGTACGGTGGATACTCTGCACGATCTTCTTCTTATTTCATGTACATTAACAAAGGAAAGTGGAACGTAGTTCACCAGTGGATTATCTACGCAATAGCCTAGAGTTTCAGACAATTTTTCAGATACACATAAGATTAATAGGGTAAAATTGGCCGAAAAGTATGAGTTTGGATAAGTGTTCGTACGGTGGATACTCTGCACGATCTTCTTCTTATTTCATGTACATTAACAAAGGAAAGTGGAACGTAGTTCACCAGTGGATTATCTACGCAATAGCCTAGAGTTTCAGACAATTTTTCAGATACACATAAGATTAATAGGGTAAAATTGGCCGAAAAGTATGAGTTTGGATAAGTGTTCGTACGGTGGATACTCTGCACGATCTTCTTCTTATTTCATGTACATTAACAAAGGAAAGTGGAACGTAGTTCACCAGTGGATTATCTACGCAATAGCCTAGAGTTTCAGACAATTTTTCAGATACACATAAGATTAATAGGGTAAAATTGGCCGAAAAGTATGAGTTTGGATAAGTGTTCGTACGGTGGATACTCTGCACGATCTTCTTCTTATTTCATGTACATTAACAAAGGAAAGTGGAACGTAGTTCACCAGTGGATTATCTACGCAATAGCCTAGAGTTTCAGACAATTTTTCAGATACACATAAGATTAATAGGGTAAAATTGGCCGAAAAGTATGAGTTTGGATAAGTGTTCGTACGGTGGATACTCTGCACGATCTTCTTCTTATTTCATGTACATTAACAAAGGAAAGTGGAACGTAGTTCACCAGTGGATTATCACGCAATAGCCTAGAGTTTCAGACAATTTTTCAGATACACATAAGATTAATAGGGTAAAATTGGCCGAAAAGTAGTTTGGATAAGTGTTCGTACGGTGGATACTCTGCACGATCTTCTTCTCATTTCATGTACATTAACAAAGGAAAGTGGAACGTAGTTCACCAGTGGATTATCTACGCAATAGCCTAGAGTTTCAGACAATTTTTCAGATACACATAAGATTAATAGGGTAAAATTGGCCGAAAAGTATGAGTTTGGATAAGTGTTCGTACGGTGGATACTCTGCACGATCTTCTTCTCATTTCATGTACATTAACAAAGGAAAGTGGAACGTAGTTCACCAGTGGATTATCTACGCAATAGCCTAGAGTTTCAGACAATTTTTCAGATACACATAAGATTAATAGGGTAAAATTGGCCGAAAAGTATGAGTTTGGATAAGTGTTCGTACGGTGGATACTCTGCACGATCTTCTTCTCATTTCATGTACATTAACAAAGGAAAGTGGAACGTAGTTCACCAGTGGATTATCTACGCAATAGCCTAGAGTTTCAGACAATTTTTCAGATACACATAAGATTAATAGGGTAAAATTGGCCGAAAAGTATGAGTTTGGATAAGTGTTCGTACGGTGGATACTCTGCACGATCTTCTTCTCATTTCATGTACATTAACAAAGGAAAGTGGAACGTAGTTCACCAGTGGATTATCTACGCAATAGCCTAGAGTTTCAGACAATTTTTCAGATACACATAAGATTAATAGGGTAAAATTGGCCGAAAAGTATGAGTTTGGATAAGTGTTCGTACGGTGGATACTCTGCACGATCTTCTTCTCATTTCATGTACATTAACAAAGGAAAGTGGAACGTAGTTCACCAGTGGATTATCTACGCAATAGCCTAGAGTTTCAGACAATTTTTCAGATACACATAAGATTAATAGGGTAAAATTGGCCGAAAAGTATGAGTTTGGATAAGTGTTCGTACGGTGGATACTCTGCACGATCTTCTTCTCATTTCATGTACATTAACAAAGGAAAGTGGAACGTAGTTCACCAGTGGATTATCTACGCAATAGCCTAGAGTTTCAGACAATTTTTCAGATACACATAAGATTAATAGGGTAAAATTGGCCGAAAAGTATGAGTTTGGATAAGTGTTCGTACGGTGGATACTCTGCACGATCTTCTTCTCATTTCATGTACATTAACAAAGGAAAGTGGAACGTAGTTCACCAGTGGATTATCTACGCAATAGCCTAGAGTTTCAGACAATTTTTCAGATACACATAAGATTAATAGGGTAAAATTGGCCGAAAAGTATGAGTTTGGATAAGTGTTCGTACGGTGGATACTCTGCACGATCTTCTTCTCATTTCATGTACATTAACAAAGGAAAGTGGAACGTAGTTCACCAGTGGATTATCTACGCAATAGCCTAGAGTTTCAGACAATTTTTCAGATACACATAAGATTAATAGGGTAAAATTGGCCGAAAAGTATGAGTTTGGATAAGTGTTCGTACGGTGGATACTCTGCACGATCTTCTTCTTATTTCATGTACATTAACAAAGGAAAGTGGAACGTAGTTCACCAGTGGATTATCTACGCAATAGCCTAGAGTTTCAGACAATTTTTCAGATACACATAAGATTAATAGGGTAAAATTGGCCGAAAAGTATGAGTTTGGATAAGTGTTCGTACGGTGGATACTCTGCACGATCTTCTTCTCATTTCATGTACATTAACAAAGGAAAGTGGAACGTAGTTCACCAGTGGATTATCTACGCAATAGCCTAGAGTTTCAGACAATTTTTCAGATACACATAAGATTAATAGGGTAAAATTGGCCGAAAAGTATGAGTTTGGATAAGTGTTCGTACGGTGGATACTCTGCACGATCTTCTTCTTATTTCATGTACATTAACAAAGGAAAGTGGAACGTAGTTCACCAGTGGATTATCTACGCAATAGCCTAGAGTTTCAGACAATTTTTCAGATACACATAAGATTAATAGGGTAAAATTGGCCGAAAAGTATGAGTTTGGATAAGTGTTCGTACGGTGGATACTCTGCACGATCTTCTTCTTATTTCATGTACATTAACAAAGGAAAGTGGAACGTAGTTCACCAGTGGATTATCTACGCAATAGCCTAGAGTTTCAGACAATTTTTCAGATACACATAAGATTAATAGGGTAAAATTGGCCGAAAAGTATGAGTTTGGATAAGTGTTCGTACGGTGGATACTCTGCACGATCTTCTTCTTATTTCATGTACATTAACAAAGGAAAGTGGAACGTAGTTCACCAGTGGATTATCTACGCAATAGCCTAGAGTTTCAGACAATTTTTCAGATACACATAAGATTAATAGGGTAAAATTGGCCGAAAAGTTTGAGTTTGGATAAGTGTTCGTACGGTGGATACTCTGCACGATCTTCTTCTTATTTCATGTACATTAACAAAAGAAAGTGGAACGTAGTTCACCAGTGGATTATCTACGCAATAGCCTAGAGTTTCAGACAATTTTTCAGATACACATAAGATTAATAGGGTAAAATTGGCCGAAAAGTTTGAGTTTGGATAAGTGTTCGTACGGTGGATACTCTGCACGATCTTCTTCTTATTTCATGTACATTAACAAAGGAAAGTGGAACGTAGTTCACCAGTGGATTATCTACGCAATAGCCTAGAGTTTCAGACAATTTTTCAGATACACATAAGATTAATAGGGTAAAATTGGCCGAAAAGTATGAGTTTGGATAAGTGTTCGTACGGTGGATCCTCTGCACGATCTTCTTCTCATTTCATGTACATTAACAAAGGAAAGTGGAACGTAGTTCACCAGTGGATTATCAACGCAATAGCCTAGAGTTTCAGACAATTTTTCAGATACACATAAGATTAATAGGGTAAAATTGGCCGAAAAGTATGAGTTTGGATAAGTGTTCGTACGGTGGATACTCTGCACGATCTTCTTCTCATTTCATGTACATTAACAAAGGAAAGTGGAACGTAGTTCACCAGTGGATTATCAACGCAATAGCCTAGAGTTTCAGACATTTTCAGATAAGATTAATAGGGTAAAATTGGCCGAAAGTAAGTTTGGATAAGTGTTCGTACGGTGGATACTCTGCACGATTTCTCCTCATTTCATAGTACATTAACAAAGGAAAGTGGAACGTAGTTCACAGTGGATTATCACGCAATAGCCTAGACTTTTCAGATAATTTTTTCAGATACACATAAGATTAATTGGGTAAAATTGGCCGAAAAGTATGAGTTTGGATAACTGTTCGTACGGTTGATCCTCTGGAGCGCGGAGGGAGCATTAGGTGGAGGGTCGGGGGGGGGGGGAGGGGGGG